>PVJO010005792.1:0-13950 GCA_004026905.1 Hystrix cristata | reverse complement strand
AATCATATTCCTAGTCACTTTTGCAAGGAATCTTTTCAACTTTCTCTTACGTGAGGTAAGAAATTCACTGGTTCCAGAGATTTGTGCTTGGACATCTTTAGGGGCTCTATTATTCTGATAACCACATTCACCGTGAAATTTCCTAAATATGGAAATTTACTACATAAGATCTCAAATAATATAAAATTAAGCTGCAGAATTTCACATAAACATGAAATACCTTAAATCAAATTCAACTTGTATAATTATTTATATCTCATGAGTTTTGTATTCCAATATGACAATTCTTTATCAATATTTACTTGATGTAACTTGGCAAAGCATTGATGGTTTACGAGAAAGGTTGCTTGCCTGGTGTTATAAATATGATTCTTTGGAAACAAACCCACTTATATCCTCATTGTAGAACTCAGTAGAATGAATGAAGATGTAAATTGCAGTAACATGATCAAAGCGAAGGCTGGCCGCGTCTGCTTCCTGCTTTGGAAGCTCAGGGCTACCCCTCTTTCCATTTTCGGGGATAATCAGTCCCTGAGGGATGGTCCTATGCCAACTAAACAGTGAAGAGTGAGAGAAAAAAGCAGATTGCACTTTCATTAATTATAGTGAGAATGAAGTTGTCGTAAGACTTGAAATTGGGAACGTATGTGAGAACAGCAGCAGATCTTTAGTACAGTGGTTATATCACACATTATTAGTCAATAGCTACTTTATTCAAGTAATTTAAGCAGTGTTTTCCCAGTGACATAATGCTCGTGGACTGCACAAGAATCCTCTATTAGTAAGAGTCCTATCTAAGATTTCCAATACTAGTATAGGTGAGCTAAAAAAAGAAAGAAAGAAAAAAAAAAAAAAGCCAGGTGTGGTCATGTAGGCCTGTAATCCTAGCACGCACGAGGCTGAAGCAGGAGGATTTGTTGTGAGTTTGAGGCCAGCCTGGGCTACAGTAGTGAGTACAAGACCAGCCCGAACTTTATTGTGAGATGCTGTCTCAGAACAAACAAATAAAAAAATGTTTAAAGATAATTAAAAGCATTAGTCTCAAAGTGTGACCTCTCACTTGATTTCACATTTTATTGAGTAAAACTATTCATGTGGTCACATCTAAAGGTGAGGAGGGGAGAGACCATGAAATCTTGGATGGGCAGATGCTTACACTGCTATTTCTGTGCCATGCAAAAAGGTATACACCTTTTGGTAATGAATAAGCCCTCTCAGCCGAACAGAAAAGTAAACAAAGAGAAAAACAGAGATAATTATGAAATTTTAAAGCAAAGTTTAAAGATTTTAAAGCATATTTAGCAAAATATTTTAATTTGTTTGAATTTAAAAGAAACAAAAATAGAAAGGAACTAAAACTAATGTTGAATGCAAAATAAATACTGTATTGTCTTCCAGAAATACAACATTGAGAAAGAATTCTCTAAAGTTAAACTAAAAATGTACAGAAAACTGTAAGAGCCTGAGGTCATTTTTGACATTGTTTTAATTTAGAACTATATCGATTAAGTCATCTAAATGAAGTAATATTAATATTTTTACCTTTCTTTCTACGTTCCTTTCATCCAGCTTCCTGATTTATGCTGATATTATTAATTTATTTCATTGCAGTATAAAGTATATGGATTATACACCAAGTATCTACATCTTTAGTTTTGGTTTTACACTTAAACTGATCTGGTGTTTGTTTCAGTTTTAAAACAGCATTCTCCATTTCTTATTGCTTTATTTGATTAAATTCTTGGTATTTGGACTTTGTATGTTTTGTATCTAAACACCCGCCAAAAGTTCTATGTGTTTAGAGGTGAGGCTTTAGGAAAGTGATTTGATCATGGGGGTTATATAAAAACGATTTAAACTGTAAAAACGATTTAAACTGTCTGAGAAATTAGTCTTTATGGCTGAAGTGTTTATTAAATTGTTCTACAAGAAAAATGTGAAAAGCAAATGGAAATAGGAGATACACAATATCTCCATTGAACTGAATGTATTTGATGGAAGCTCCCACTCTACATCCTGTGATTTCTTTTTCTTTTGACTTGTCCCTCATTTGAAGGTATGAAAAACTTCATTTGAGGGCTCTAACTTTTTAAATACACAGTTCCTTGCACTTGTATCTGATACTTAAATTATAGGACCTTTAAAATTCAACTCCTATCTTATGCCATTCTTTCAACATACATAATTTTTAAGAGGAAAATCTGAGAAAGATCCTAACCATGAGATGCACATTTAAAGCTATTGCTAAAGAAAGACTCTGCCTCCCAAACTGCAGATCACTCGTGCTTTACGTGCATTCAGCTCTTAAACTCCAACTCATTATTCAATAAAAATTATGAGGAAGGACAAATAGGTCACTGGGAAAGGTATATTAGGAATTAGAAACCTAAGTTCAACTTGAGTGCTTTCACTGCACATTGTAGATGACAAATGGTTTCTGAGTCCCTGTCTGAAGACTCATTCGTTTGAAATATTCACTCACCTAAAATACTGGGTGGAACACTAAATGTGCTTTCGTGTTTCTTTCAATCCCAAATGTATATCAATAGACAATTTTATCTAATTTTTAAAAGTTATTTTTGTTTGCTGAAATATAAAAATGTAATTATTTCATGTTTACCACAAAGTAGCATGGAGTATCTTTTTTCACTCCATTATTAGATAAATAATTTTAAAACCTGCAAGCCATTAATGCTAAAGGCCAATCTGAAATATGCCATCTCATTTTGGATCAAAAATTTTCAAGGAAACAAGGGCACACCTTCCTCACTAACTCATATGGGATCATCCCAACAACATCTGTTCTACAGATTCTTACTTGGCTTCTGCTTCTGGTTCCACCAATCTGAATCCCATCAGATACTAGATATAAATAAAGAGTGTGCTTTGTCATTGGCTTCAATGAGAAAATAATACCAAGGCCATGGTTATGTTGCTCTTAAATGACAAGAGAAAATTAAATCAGACAGTAAGAGAGTTAAAGAGAGGAAGGCAGGTATAAACTAAAGCTAAGGGACATGATGGCTTTCTTCGTCAAAACTTCTGGCAAAAGTTCCTCTTCAACAAGTTTAGATATTTAAAATGTCAAGCACAAGCACCCTGGGAATCAAGTGTGATTCGGAACAGAAGCCTTAGAATTTGCACAGCGTGTTTAGCCCGTGTGGACAAGGAGGTAAGTGTGAAGGAAGAGGAGTAATTTAACCAAATGCAGGTTTGTTTTTTATACTGCTTGTGATGTTCATTATTATCCTTTTCTTTTTAATCATTTGCCCTTCTGTTCATCATACCAAAGAGTTTAAGACCCCTTGTCATAATATTACCCACATAAATATCCCTTAATGTTTTCTGGAGCACATTTGAATGTACAATGTAAAAATAAAATAAGTGGTTGAGATGTCATCCTAATTTTTAATGTTATGATTTTACTTAAATCGCACACAACAGAGTCAATAAGAAAAGGCAAGTAATTTAGTCACTCCTCTCGCTCTGTTAGACTACTGCTTGATTGTTGTAGTATTGATTTCTACTTAAGAAAAGTAGAAAATGATTTCTGTTTGGAACTGCCCACAGCATATTAGCGTGTTTCTTCTGTTTTCATGCTATGAAAGTATTCTTAATGTTGAAATCTCAATTTTTTACTTTTGAAAGACTTTCATTGGGTTTTTCTAAAATCTTCCTCCTTTTTGGATCAGTAGTAGTTACTTTAATGTTACTCTCTTGGACCCTTAGTCCCTTATTGTTAAGTGTTTTTCATTTGGGCTTTACACTCACAGAAACAAGTGTAGAGTTTTCAGGTGTTAGATGGAGCTCCTTCCTCCTCTACGCTCTAGAACTCTGTTTTAGCATCCGTGTCCAGTTGAGCCGTTGGTAACCACAATGTGCCACTATTACAAGAACTTTTAATACAGACTTCTAATTTGGGCAAAATATTATCCTATGTGAGGCAACAAAAATACTCTTTTTAATAAATGCATTTTTTCTTAATTAGTTTGTGCATCCCTTTGAATATGCTCTGGATAAGTGAGAGGTACTGAGGAAATATAACGTTTATACCCAAGAGAAAGTAGAGTAGTGTAAGACACAGAAATGTTTTTATAAAAGTGTTTTAAATCTTACTTTGGGGTGTAGGAGTACACACTAGGGAAGTTCAGAAGAGGTAAATGTTTCCTATGATATTGTGATTTTGCATTCAGCACAATTACTTCAGGGAATAACTATTTTGAAGCACATAAAGGCATCATTACATGGAACCAATTTCTAAAAATAAATGGCCATTATCGTGGCTCACATATTTATACTAAGCAATTGAATTGGATTTGGAAAATTCTGTATTGTTGACATTAATGAGATTTTTTTCCCCTTTATTGTTCTCTTCCCAATGGCCAGGTATCTTTCTGGAATCTCAGTCGATTTTCCTTATCACCAAGTGGGAATAATCTTATTTTGGCTTCTATATATTTTCTTTAGCAGTGGATAAGATCTCTTTAGAAACAACATAGAAACACAGAAAAAAAGTGGATCAAATTATAAAAGTTATGATATAAAAAGAAATGGGTTGGATTTTTATTTCCTGAAATCCAAAACAAGTTTATAACTGTATATATTCAAGCATCCTGAATTCAGTCACTTAATTACAGTGATGCATTCTTGTAACAAAAACATTAACCAAAAGAGAAAAAGGAGTTTGAGTAGTGTTTATTCAAAACTTTAGAAGAGTAATTAAAATGAATGAGTCACCATAAATCATTCTAACTCTGAAGCAGCTTTGATTCTTTCTGTGACATATTAAGAGAGTGGCAGGAAAAACAACCTGCTTCCTAAGTGATTCTTCCTTTTCCCTGTAAATTTTCTATTTATATTCTTGCTGCTAACTTGTCAAATTAAATGGATTAGAATTAAATTGTAAATGGAACTTTTAAAATTCTCTTCCTAAAGAAAGATGAGCTTGAAACGTGATCACAACTTTTTTTTTTTTTTTTTGCATTACCTTTGATAAAGCTGAAACATTTTAGACTGGGAAGAATGCTACCTTCATTCCCTAATAAAAATTTTTAAATGTTTCAATAAGTTTCTTCAAATTCATAGTCTTCAGTTTAGTTTGTGCCGAGAGGACTGGAGATGTACATGTTCAGAAAATATAATTAACAGTTTACTCATTTCCTTTAAAAACATAGACCTATTGATGAACGAAGAAAAATGGTGATTTATTATTTGATTTTTCACTCTTCAATAACAAAACCATTTTTTACATTTGGGATTTTTATTGACTCAAGTTTAATGACTCAAGTTTAATGACTCATTTGTTTACAATGAACTCAGAAAATTTAGAATAGTAATCCAAATAACGAAACATTTTCTTTTCTGTGTAGAACTGGAGAGTAAGAGAATTTTCCGTATATGCAACTTCTATTAATTGATTTGCAATATTAAAATAACTATAAAATATCTGAGATAGCTCATGGTCCTTTTTTCTTTTTAATTTTCTATAAAGGTTGCCTACACAAATATTGACACATAATAGAAACAAGTGTCAACTCACTTAATGGAGTAAATTTAAAAATTAGATACTCTTAAGGTGAATATAACCATCCAGATATTAACATTTTAGACCTAAACACGATGCTGTTAAACTAGCATCTTCCCTCTCAGTAGAGCAACACAGTGACCCAGAGAATTGTTGGTTTTATCAAAATCATAAGTTTTACTACATCTCAAGTCTCTTACCTTTTACCAAAGATGAAAATGTTTAACAGATTAGCTTTAATACTTCTTTAGAAATACAAATAGCATCCAAGTCCTTTGTCTGTCTCTCGGTCCCTCACCTTCTATGAGTAAAGCAAACTGTACTGACACACAAACATTTCTCACCAACCCTCTAGCTGATACATAGCATCAGAATGGTCAAATGATCATAAACATGTATAACACCGTGTAAGATCTGAGGAATAAATTGCTTACAGATGACAGAGACCAAAAAATGAACTAGTGATAAAGCCATAATCCTCAAATTTTTCATGCCTATTTTCCCACTGTGAAAAATGTCACAACAAAGATAAAGGAGTGTGTCTATCCAAGCAATACTGTTTTGTATAAGCAGTATTCAAATTTCTGGTTACTACCTGGCCTGCCTACTTCCTTTCTACTCCTCTTTAGTGTCTATAAATTAAGATAGTTTGAGTAGGACTTTGAAATTTTTGTGCAGTAAAATGTAACCAGTCTTGATCTTTTCAATCTCAGAAATATTTTATTACAGTATCTATAACGCATTGTGGTTAGTAAGTAGTAGACTTTTTTATAAAAAATTTCCTTGAATTAATTTATCTTCCTAATGACCATGTTTACTAAGACTATTTTTGTTTCTGCTTTATAAAGCAGAGGAAACCAAAACACAAACAGCTGATGTTCGTCTACTGCACAGAAGTATTTTGAACACAGTTTGAACTCTTTATATTTGTTGAATAAAGAGATCAGAAATATAATCTGACACCCTATTACACAAATTTAGTCAAATTTTGAATGTTCAACAGTAGTAACAAGCATGATATAAATTCTTACTAATTGCTCTTGCTTGGGAGAACAACACATGCATCTCTTCTTTTTTGGATTAAAATTTATCCCAGATGACACAAAATTACAGATCATAATACATTGTGCCTTTTGCTTATAACAACAAGCATTGTAAACAACCACATAGAAAAAAGATAAACTATTCAACAAAGGATGTTGGGAAAACTGGTTATTCATTTGTAGAAGAATGAAACTGGACCCACAGCTCTCACCTTATATGAAATTAAAATCAAAATGAGTCAAAGATCTAAATGTTAAAACAGAAAAAGTAAAACTTCTGGAAGACAAAATGCATTCCTTCTTTATGAAAGAATTAAAAATAAAGAAGAAAAGGCTGTATCCAGTACACTCAGACTAATTTTTTGGACATTAGCTGTTGAAGAAGTCACACTGAAATTTATATAGAAAGAGGTGTAGAAATGGATAGATAATTCAATAGATGGATATTGAGATAGATTTAGATATATTTACAAAAATATAGATTTTTGTATACCAATGATCTAAAAGTTACCATGGTTTGATTCTGGTTTTTCAACTTTACAATGGTGTAGTAGTGATACACTTTCATTGAAAACTGTGTTTTAAATTTTCATCTTTTCCTGGTCTTTAGATATGTGGTACGATACTCTCTTGCAAAGCTGGGCAACAAGAGAGAATCACAGGTCTCTGTCCACTATGTGATCACAATGCTAAAGAGCCAGTACTCTACAGTGCACTGTATTTCTACACTATGATATTCTGCATCATTTTCTTTTTGCCAGAACAAAAAACCCAACAGTTTCAATTTAAAGGAGGAAAGAGTGATTTTGGCTCATGGTTTCAGAGGATTCAGTCCATGGTCAGCGGGCTCCAAGACAGAAATGACCTGATTGGGAAGGCCTGATGAAAGTAAGATGCTTAGCACAAGACAGTCAAGAAGCAGAGGGAGAGGGAGATCCAGAAAGTGACATATGCACCAAAGAGGAGCTCCCAGTAAGGCACCCTCTCTGCCTGGACCCCACCTCCTAGGAGCATGGTCAGCCATCAGTTCATTAGTCCATTAGTCCACTGACGAGGACAGCATCCCTCATGATGCCGTCACTTTCCAAAACCTCCATGTCTGAAGATGTGAGACTTTTGGAGGACATTCTAGAAATAAACCAAAGCATTGTATTTTTTCTATATGTGACATATTGATAGGGATGGAACTTCATCATAAATAGAGGAGTATCTGTGTAAATGTAGATAGTCTGCTTATTTAATCTGTATCACTGCCTTAGGAGTCACTAACAACACCATTCTCTCGGTATATCTGAGCCATTTTGCCTTGTCGGACAAGAGATGGACTTGGCTGGAGTTAGACAAACCAAGTAGTTTTCTCCTTCTTGTTATGTTCTGATATTGCCTAACACCTGATGAATATTACTTCATGCTGTTCTTTTCTGCATATCCCTCAACCCACAGAATTAGTAGTGTGCTCAGAGGTGGACAAATGGAAACAAAGCACATGTTATTACAAATGGCCATTTCCTACAGATTAGTTGGCAGCACTTCACCATTTGGGACCTCAGAACTGGCATAGGTGTTTAGAAACACAAGGTCTAGCAGAATAATCGTTTTCTCTCTGATACCTGATGTGGTTACACTTATAAAAGATGCATGCCTTTGAGTAGAGAGAGTCTAAGCAGCAAATACAAAATACTTCATCTGTGATTTACTCTTTCTTTATATGATTCATTTGAAGTGAACTATTAATATTGTGTCATTAATATAGCATGGACCCACAGATTTACAGGATGATATTTGACTCTACTTCAAAATCAAAACAAAGCTGTAGTGGGAATTGCAATAGCTAATGTTTCCGTATGGAACAGATTCTGTGCAAAAGGTAAGGATGTATTTGGAAGTCCTTCAGGTGATTGGTTAGGCTCAGAATAAATGAGCATCCTTAAAATTCAATTTACAAAACTATTTTTATTTGCAAATTATAAAAAATAAATATACTGGTTTATATACTTGGCAATAAATTTCTATCACTTGTTACTAATCTCTCCTTAACTATTTAATAAGTGTTCTCTACATTTTATTCTTTTAGATGCTAGTAATAGGTATAACATAAATGATAACGGTTCTCAAGGAGGTCTAAATCAGTGCAAAAATGTGAGTGTAGAAGAAAATGAAAAGGAAAATACTGTCCTCTCTTGGTGTACAGGCAAATCCTGGAATGAATTCCCTGTAGATTCCGAAATCTATAGATAGTCAAGTCTCTTAAACTGGCGTGGTATTTGTTTATAATTTAGGTAGATCCTTCTGTAAACTTGTAAATCATTTCTAGATTACTTATGATACCTGAAACATACAAAGGCTATATAGATAGCTGTTATACTGCATTGTTTAGAGAATGACAACAAAGAAATTATCTGTGCATATTTAACACATGTAATTTGGGAATTTTTTTCAAATGTTTTTGATTCTTTGCTGGTTAAATCTGGAGATCCTGGACTGGCAGTTACAGAGGAGGTACAGTAAAAAAAATAATAATAAGGATATTTATTAATAATAATAATAAGGATAACCCAGCTAAAGCAGTAATAGCTTAGTAGGGAATTAGTATGAGATTCCGAGAATCTTGAGACTGTAGGATGGACATGACTGTAATTCATATTATTCAACCCATCAGGACAACAACCAGGAGAGAGATGACATAGAGAGACAGAGAGAAACAGAGAGACAGTGAGAGACACAGAGAGAGACAGAGAGAGAGAGATCAGTAGTGAATGAAAAATGCTCTAACCAAGCCAACTAAAGGCAATATCAGTTTTTAATCCTGTCATTAGAAATATAGAAACTTGTGGCTTCTGAGGTTTCCCTGAGATTGCTTTTCTGTGAAATGAATTTTAGTATCTTTGCTTCCCCTTTGTGGTGCTACTCTTGCCCGTTTTAAGTAAAATTTTAAAAGAAACAAATAAACACATTGGTTATGTATTTTAATACTAACTTCATTAATAACTATTTGCATTCTATTCCAGTGTGATGATATTTTCCTAAACACTGCATACCAAATTATTCCAGTAAGTTAATAAACCAATCATGCAGCATGATCCTAATTAGTCTGCGAACTCACCTGCTGCTGAGATTCAGCACTTGGGAGGGAAGGACCAGCTGAACTCTGCGATGAGGAGGTCTTTGTGTGTGGCACGTCTCCAATGTTTAATTAACCTGTCATCTTTTATTACGTTGCTGCAAAACACCTAACTCTTGTACAAGTTCAGTATGCTAAAAATATTTTCGAGACAAATCCATTATTAATTTAAATTTAGTCAAATATAGGCACTTTTTAATTTTTATATTTTACAGTGATTTCTTTTTCAGTTTGGGAGGGTGTTTTGTCTTTCTTGTAATTAAAGTCTTCTTGACTCCAACTTGTAATAATCTTGAATAGATTAGCAAGGCAAAGCTCAGAAGGACATTATTATGCATATATTTGTAATTATCCTTTATAGTTGGTCTCAACATTTAGAAAAGGTTTTGAGAATTTCAGGCCAGATATTGTCTAAAAGAGCCCGTACCAAAATCCAAACTCTGTGCTCAGTGTGAAAACACAGCATACTCCCTTTATGCAATTTTAGGCTCCGTCTAACTATTTTACTAGAATCTTTATTACACTTTTACATGTATGTTTGTAATTACCAGTTATAATAAATTCTGCACTTGGGGAGTTGTTCATGACTATAAAACTGTACGGTAAATTTGGCATTTCATATTCCATGATGCACACCTTAGATATGGCAAGTTTGTTCAGGGTAAATGCACAAAAATATGTTTATATACATTTACTAATATGTTTTAATTTTCTTGCTCATTTACAAGTGTTTCTCGTGAAGCATACCATTAAGAAACACAACACAGCTAATATTTTCTTATTGACCAGACTTTCTTAGACAGTGATCCTTTTAGAGTTTCCCACTGCAGACACACCCTGTATCAAATACACATACACCTTTGTGTCAAGAGAACATGTGTAGAGGACATTTGTGGCAAGTGAAAACTTACAATGTCTTTCAAAGTGCGAAAGGTACTCTACTATGACCTCATAGTTTAAATATATAGTGTCTGCTTTTCCTTGCTGGAAAGTTAAGGTAATGACTGCCAGGTAATTGAAAACTGTACCTCAGTGTGAGGTATCATGTAAGTTGATGTTACATACGAAAATAAAAAGGTGGAAGAAGATGAATAAATCCATTGCCTGCACAAGTTGTACGAGGACATACATTTTTTGAATCCTCCATTGCCAGTGTCAACAAACTGGGATACAGCACACAATAAGATGTGAATGAGTCGGACTGCTGCTCTCAGAAGGTATTCAACAATCCGAGCTGTAAATCACGAGAGAACTACTCCAGAATAAGTAGAAAGTACATATCTGATGCAACCTCATCTCACCATTGTAACAGTAGTCCGAGGCTTCAATAGCTTTTCTTTTTGGCAAAATTTTAGACTAAATCTATCACCATTGGTTTAGAATTGCTTTCCATTATTGACAGTAATTTTTGTTTAGAGCAGGAGGAGGAGTGAGATGCCACCTCAATTCAGCACAATGTTTTGTTCATCTGTCTGATCAGATAGAGAGTTTTTATGAACCAAAGTAAGCGACGCAATAAATGAGCAAGTGATACAATTTACTTGATACTAAAGAATATATACATAAATTCTGTAAATATGATTCAACTTATTAAATTTGTGTACTTTCTGGGTGCTAATGAAGAACTCTAACTTGGATGTTCATCATCAATTCCTGCGTCTTTCCTGAGAGGTAAAACTGCTTGGCAGACACAAGGGTCTGACAAGTAGAGGTGAAATGCTTATGTGCCTAATAGGACAGTAGTAAGGTATTTAAGGTAAAGAAATGCAAGAATTTATAACTGTCAATATTGACTTCATGCTTACTTCAGTGACTAACTCATACCAGGTTTATCTCACCACAAATCATGGAATCTGCTTTTCTTAGTTAAAGATAAAGTTCTTCATACTTGATTATAGACTTACAGAAACAGAAAACTAATATTATAAACACCAAAGCATTATACTTAAAATATGTATGGGCATATCAGAAGATTGCTTTACTGTAAACCAAGAGATCTTAAAATGTGTATTGGTAAACTGTAGCTGAACGCATTGAAATCAAATCACAATTTTTTATTTAAAATTATAATAAAATGTTGGTATAACTCTGCATAGTAGATTTTATAAAATTCCTGAAAACAAATCCTGCTAATAAAATGAAATTAGGCTTCCCCAGTTTGGCTTCAACTGAATATTCTTCATGTAAAAAAAAAAAAAATTCCTGTTGTTTAAATCCATTTATTTATAATTCAATATATTATAGAATATGAATATTAGTTATTTTAGATTTCCAGATTTTACATTCCTATGCACTGGATCATGGAAGCTTAATAAAAGTATATTTTTAATATAATATTTATTCTAGGAAATACTTTAGGTCAGAAACACCTATAATTTTAAAAAATCACCTATTTTATAGATGGTCTAAAAAAATGTTAATTAATTGCTGGCTATAACCATAACTTGGCAATTCCTTCCGAAATGCAGATTATTAATGTTATGAGAATATGTCAACGTCTGTATTATATATATATGTATGCTGTATGGGCTGAAACCAATCTCTTAAAAACTTCTATTTTTGTATTTTTGCAGTACAATATTTCAGTGGTTAAAAACACAGCACTGTCTTTACACAGAAAACCATGTCATTACAGTTGGCTGATGAAAGACCAGTAAGCCTTCCTGACTTAATTCCAGTCAATAAAGTGCTTTTCTGTATCTCTCAGACACTTCCCTTCAGGACCTAGGCATCCATCGCCAGGATTATTGGCTCTTGGCAACTCACACCTTAATTCCTTCCAGGCACTTGATTTCAGGGGAAGGCGAAAGGGAGCCGTCATGCCCAAAGTCACACCCACCCACCCAATGACTGTTAGAAGTGATACTAAGGAGGCCCAGACGCGCTCCTCCACTGGGGACAGTTCTGATGGGACATCCAAGTCTAGACCTCCCTGTGGGATAGGCTGAAGCCAAGGTGCTGGAATTAGATTGCAGTTTCTTTCCTCCCATGATCCTGTTTCCCCCCCTCTCTCCCATACAGGGTCTCCCATATACAGTGTCCGCCATACACTTTCTGTCTGCAAACCTCTGCCTCAGTTTGTTTGCAGAGAACTCAATCTAAGACTTCGTCTGTGTGTGAGTGAAGAGGGAAACTGGAGGTAAACAGGAGGCAGACAGATAATCCTCTGACAGTCTTTTGTTCTGAGAAAGGAATAGGAGGAAAAGTGTGTTAATTCTTTCAGCAAAACAGTGAAGTCAGAGGTAGCCATGAAGATAATATGTCAAATCACTCATCTCAGTTCCTAATGGTGAGAATTTAAGTCTGAGCTAAGGGAAAGAGGAGAAAGTGGCACATTCAAACTTAGTGCGGAAGTTGGGGATTTAGCTCAAGTGGTAGAGTGCTTGCCTAGCAAACTCAAAACCCTGAGTTCATCCCCAACATCTCCCCCCGCCCCGCGCTGGTATTCCTTTAAGGCAAGTGGAAATCAGCCTCAGTGTAACAGAACGCTGTATTGTTCCGAACAAGTTTTTTCTGTTTTGTTTGCCTTTGTTGCTGTATCACTTATCATGTAGTTGCTTCTGTAGCAGATGGCAAAGGATTAGAAAGGTAAGAGAATTTAACAACTGAGGAAATTTTGTATTTTATTTTACTTTCAGTGAATTGAGAAAAACATTCTTTTTTGTAAATTTAATAGCAGAACATTTATAAACGCAGCAGAAGCCTAGAGTGAAACCTCTAACTTGGTACATGGGTTTTCAAATGAGCAAAAGCACAGAGACCTGTTGGAATAGCTTGGATGTATAATTTATGCACCCTGAGGGAGGACTCTTGAATTTCATGGAATCTGTCCACTGACGATTTACCATTTACTTTAAGTGTCATACATATGTATTTTTGAATCTGTAACTGATAGTTTTTAACAAAGTTGACTAATCTTTTCACAGACATTTAAATTGTTATTTGTTTGAATTGGTCAAGGGAACAATCACCTATATAAATTATCTGTAAACAAAAATTTTTCCCCAAATAGTTATCCATAACAGGAACCATCCCCAGAGAAAAATGCTGATCAGAAAGCAAACAGAAGGGAAATATTTCAGAAAAATAATCAAATTAGTCTGTTTTCAATAATTCCGGTACATGATTTCACTGTCATTTTGAAGATTTAAATATACTGTATGTATGATGAGGCAATGGTCCCAGGAACTATATTATTACCTTCCTTATGAACAGAGAGGCAATTCATTTCCTAATTTCAATGGCAGTAACAGTAACTTTTT
>PVJO010005791.1:0-95069 GCA_004026905.1 Hystrix cristata | reverse complement strand
GTCGATGCAATTGGAAATGAAAAAGCTGAATTCATGACAGACACACTGGGAATCCAGAAGATAGTAACTACATCAAAAAATTATATTCCAAATTTTGAAAAAAATAAACAGATCCCTAGACACATACAAACTACCAAACCTAACCTAAGGAGACATATACTTAACAATTCAATAACAAGCAATAAAACTGACATAGTAATAAACAATCTACGAACAAAAAAATGCCTGGGACCTGATGGATTCACTGCTGAATTCTATAGAAACTCCAGGAACTTTATATCACCAATAACAGTAGTTATTATTATATAATATTAATGGATACATTCTGAATACTCCACCTCTCTATGATAGCGTATACATTCTTTTTGATAGCATATGGTGCATTTTGGGCAACAAGAACAAACAGGAAGCATGGCAACACCTGACTCCCAGCTATATACTGCAAAGCAATAATTATAAAATACAGCATGGTACTGAAGCAAAAACTGATCCATGGAACAGAATTGAGGGTACAGAAATTTCTCCAGACCTATTCAGCTATTTGACCCTGACAAAGTGATGAAAAGCATACATTAGAGGAAAGATAGCCTATTCAACAAATGGCACTGGGAAAACTGGCTTTCTGTGTGCAGAGGATTGAAAGTGAACCCTTATCTCTCACCATATATTAAATTAAATTCAAAGTGGATCAAAGATCTAAACATTAAAACGGAAACATTAAACCAACTGAATATAAAATTGAATATAAAATAGGTAAAACACTGGCAGACATAGGTGTAGGAAAGGATTTTCTAAACTGAACCTCAGTTGCACAAGAAATAACAGCAAGAATCAATAAATGAGATTATATCAGATTAGAAAGCTTCTGTACAGTAAAAGTACAGAGTCAAGAAACAACCTACAGAATGGGAATATTTTTTGCCAACTACTCCTCAGACAGAGTCTAATTTCTAGACTACCCAAAGAACTCAGTAGAAATTAAACTACCTAAAATTAAAGATCCAGCCAAGAAATGGGCAAGAGAAGTGAGCAGACACTTCTCTATTGACTCAACATCTCTGGCCATTAGAGAAATTCAAATTAAAACAATCCTAAGATTCTATCTTACTCCAGAAAGAATATCAATCATTAAGAAATCAAACAATAACAAATACTGGTGAAGCAGTGCTGAAAAAAGGAACCCTCTTTCATTGTTGATAGGAGTGTAAACTAGTAAAACCGTTATGGAAATCAGTATAGAGATTTCTCAAAGAACTGAAATTAGAAATTCTTTTTTTCTTTTTTTCTGGTGCTGGGAATTGAACTCAGAACCTTAGCAGTTGCTAGGGAAGCACTCTATCACTTGAGATAAATCCCTGGCCCCTTAAATTAGAAATTCTTGAGTTCGATTCCCGGTACCAAAAAAAAAAAAAAAAAAAAAATTCTATATGGCCCAGTTAGCCCCCTGCTAGGTATCTTCTTCAAAGAGCTTAAAACATAATATTTCAGTGATACATGCATACCAGTGTTTATAGCACTACAATTCACAATACTAAGTCCTAAAAAAAAACTTGTATATTCATCAACAAATGATCAGATAAAGAAAATATGGTATCTATATGTAATGGAATACTATCCCGCTATGAAGAATGACTAATTTGAGACATTTGTAGGAAAATGAATGCACCTGGAAAATATAATGTTGAGTGAAATAAACCAAACACATAATCTTAAATACCATATGGTATCTCTCATTTGAGTGAGATAAATTACAAATAAAGAGAATAATAAAGGACTGATAGAAGGGAACATGATGAATCTCTCACAATAGGGAAGTGGTGCAAGGGAAAAAGCATGAAGGATGAGGAGGAGGGGAAGGAAAAATAAGTAGAATAAAGATAGGCTATGTACAGGAACCCAATGATGTTGGCTAGTGTAAACATCATATGCCATAACATGAGCTAAGATAAGAAGAGTGAAAAACAGGATGAGGGAATTAGAAGAGGAGGGAGGGCAATAAAAAGAAAGAAACAAGCTGTGGTATGTACATGTAACCATTCCCCAAGATGACTGTAAACTTCATGAACTGCAAACATGTAGTAATAAAAAATAAATTTAAAAATACAACAACAAAAAAGAGATTTCTATTGGGGAAGCAGACAGTCTTGGAAACTGAGGCAGAGCTCATTTACATTGTATTCTGGATAAGGACTTTCTTGTGCCTTTCCATGTCCTGAGACTTTATCTGAGGCTGGAGAAAAACTTCAAGGCAGGTCTGGCTGTGACGTGGGTAACTCTGGATACTTTTAGCCAGATTTATAATGAGCACCAAGACCAAAAACTAAAGCCAAAAAATGTGAAAAGTTAGGGCTGGGGACTTAGCTCAGTGGTTAGAGTGCTTGCCTTGTGAGCACAAGGCCCTGAGTTCGATCCCCAGCACCAAAGCAAGCAAACAAACAACAAAAAGAAAAAGGTGAAAAGTCTGCCCTTTCACCGGAAGGGAAGCACCCGCCAAGCTGGGACCAAGGAGAATGTGATTGCTGAAAAATGTAGTGCCGCTGTAAAGAAGCCGTCTTTCACATCAGGATAATAGTAAAGATGCATTAAAGGTAACAGAAAATAGGTAGACCGCACCCTGCTGCAGGCTCAAGGATATAAGACAGTAAACTCCTTTGAATGATTTTCCTTTACGAGGAGAGCCAAGGGCACTCTGTTCACGCAGTATCATCTAGGGAAGTGTTCCAGAGTTCAGCCATCCAGGCACTCAGTGGCCACTACAGACATGTGTTGAGGAAGCCCCGCTATTGCTCAAACCGGTGAGAGACCTTTGAATCATACACAGAGTGGTTGTTTTTCAGGCAGGCACACTGCAAGAGTTTTGGGAAACATGGAGGCTTCTACCAAGATTTCAGAAGCAAGCCTGGGAGGCCAAGTCCAATTGTGTGGCACGGTCAACAGTCTATGTACACCTTCCCTGAGAGGGCGATGGGGACACTGTGAGAGTAGAGTAAAAGATGAAGTGGAGATTCCAGGAAGTTCATGATGTCAGGAATGCCAATTATCTGATCAGAAAAACTGCTGGCAGTAAGTGGAGACAGCCCAGTGGAGAGGCCATGTGCTGCAATTGGCAAGACCATTGGGGCAGGACTGCCCAAGCCATCTGGTGTTCACATGTCACCACGACTTGCCCCGTGTGCTGGACACAGAACTGCAGGATTTAGTGTTTACCTTGCCGGGTTAGAGTCCTGCATTGGTGTGATTCCTTTCTATACCCCTATTCCTTCCTTTGGAATGGGAGTGCTTATTCTGTGCCATTGGATGTTGGAGGTACTTAACTTGCTTTGGACTTAAATTTTTCAGCAATGCTAGAACTGTTAAATCTTTGTCAAGTCTTAGAGATTAACTTAATGCCTCTTGCATAATGAGATGGACACAGGCATTTCAGTAATCAGAGTGAAATATTATAGTTTAGATCTAAAATGTCCCCCCAAAATTTCATGTTCAGATGCAGAGTTTGATTGGATGGGGCAGGTCACTAAGAGTCTGGGCCGGCCAGTTGTGTTCTTGCCTTAGACTCCTCTCTTCTCTCTCTGCTTCCTTGCTGCTACATGGTGAAAACTTTCCTATGCCTTGCTCTCCTGTCCTGCCATCTCCGCCTTGGCGTGACATATCCAACCATAGACTGAATCCTGTGAAACCATGAGTGAAACTAAACCTCTCCTCCTTTGAGTTGCAGGTGTCTGGTATTTTCTCTTTGGGATGGGAAAGTGACTAATGTGTGTTTCAAAGTTCAGAAAATTGAAATGGGTTTCACTGAGCTAAACGAAAGCACTGGCAACACTGCATCCTTCGGCAGGCTCTGGGGAAGATTACATTTCTGTGCCTTTTCCAGCCTCCAGAGGCTGCTTAGCTTCCCGTCTCCACAGCTCGTTCCTCTGCCTTCAAGATTAGCCATACAGTATCCTTAAATCTAATTCCAACTCTTCCTTCCACCTTCTCAATATTTAAATGACATTTGTGATTATATTAAAGCCACTTGAATAATCCAGGAAAAAATCCGTATTTAATTGCAGCTGATTAAATACTTCAGTTCACTTTTGCTCTATAAGATAACATATTCACAGGTTGTGTAGATTACAAAACAGTTTTGGTTGAAGTGCCATTATTCTGCTAAGAATACATAGTTACACATTGTTTTAGTTACACCAATCTTCATAAAACCCTTTATCTTTGTTATTATTTTTGTGGGTTATTTTAAACTTACTCGTTTCTATAAAAGATTTAAAATTTTAGAGCAATTTTATGTTCACAGCAGAATGGTGCAGAAAGTAAAGAGATGAAGTCTATAGTTCTGATCCACACATTTAGATAGCCTTCTCCATTATCAACATCCCAGGCCAGAGTGATACATGTTACAACTTACACTTCACATGTCATTCTCACCCAAAGTTCTATTAAAGGTTCTCTCTTAATGTTGTTTATTCTATTGATATTGAAAAATTTATAATGATGTTTTTCTAAAATTAGAATATTATACAGTGTATTTTCAGTGCCAGTGTAACCCTCTGTGCTCTGTTCTCACTCCTCCTTTCTCCTTAATTCCTGGAAGCAAAGGAGTCTTTAAACATCTCCATAGTTTTGCCTTTCCTAGGATCGTTTGTACTTCGAATCAGACAGTAGATACTCTGCACTGGCTCCTTTATTAGTAAAAGTGTAAGTTTCCTCCATGCTTTAGGGCAGCTTGACAATCTATTTCCTGTTTGTGAAGAACATCCTATTGCTCATAGCTTACATATCCACTGAAGATATCTTGGTTGTTTTCTAGTTTTAGCAAATACGAATCATATTACTACATACATTCATGTGCAGATTTTTGTGTGGGTGCGCAGTTTTCCAGGTTTTAGTATAAATATCAAGGAGTATAAATATTCTTTCATTTTAAATGCACTCCTTTGAAGTCTAAATGCATTTAGCGTAACAGCAGCCGCAGCTATGCCTCTGTATCAGTCATGCTTCTACCAAATAAAGTGCTGCTTTCAAAACAAATCTTACATAGCATCTTGCTCCTCCTTAAATCTCTTATTGGTTCCTTTTGCTCGTTGCTCTCAGGATAACGTCCAACATCTTCATTATATTCCACATGGTCATTAGCATTACATATTACAGTCTACCTGAAGATAGAAAAAGAAACAAAACAAATAAACAAAAATCAGTTTCTAGAAAGATAATGTATCAGTCATGATTCCCCAGAAAGCCAAGGGCACAGTCAAATTAGGATAATCTGAAGAGGGGCTTATTTACAAAGTATCTCATTTCAAAGATATGTAAGCCGAAGCTAGTCACAAAAGATATTGCACGAGTCTAAGGCCAGCAATAGCAGTGCTGTTACTAACTTGGGTGTAAAAGATTAAGGAGTGGGAGAGGCTGTAGAAACCTAAATTTTTTTTTCTACTTTGATGAGGCAAACTTGGATATACTGTATATGCACCAAGGAAGGCTGGGAATGCATTCACTATTAGGAGGACGTGTATGTTTGATCCCTGATTCGAATACTAACAATTCTACATGAAGAAATGGAGAACATCGTAAATGTAGGCTGTGAAAGAGTGTGAGTGCACTGAGCAATTACATGAAGTTCTGGGTTAAAGAGGTGCTTGGTGAAACGAGTTAAGATTGTGGTCAGATGTCAGTAGTGAGGAACGCAGGTGTGTACTAAAGTGGGAGAGAGAAAAGGGAGAGCAAAAGCTAATGCCTTGGACTTGCATACTGGTCTCTAAACAAAACTGTAAAACAGCAGCTTTATGTAATACCAAAGAAGACAGATAAGGTATGAGAATTCGACAAAAGAATAAAGGTCCATTAGGGAGCACAGTCTTATGAAAAGTAGATGCCTTCCATGTATTTTGAGAAATAAAGTGAGAGATCACAATTTAAAAGTTAATATTATTTGGCATTATAACTAGAAAACAAGCTTAATAGTCATATTGTTACATGGTTACTTTACTTATAATTAACAGATTTGATATATTTTAAATAAACATGTAACATCTGGATTATTAGGCTGTTCAATTAACACTTATACAGAAGTTAATAAAAATTTTTATTAAAATTCTTTCTTCATTAAAAAATGAAAACAAAGAAGGAATTTATTAATGAAGGCAAAATGAGATGGGATTTGCTTACACGACTCAAAGCCTCCCTAAAATCAGAAACCTTCAGTTAATTCCACTTATATATCACCTTCATTTACACTGAGGACAGGTTGTAAAGCTCCCTATGGAAATAGCTTTGGCAATAATTGTATACTATGTCTTAGACGTTGGTCTTTAGGCTACAAAATTGGAATCTAACTGATTTGGGTTGTGTTCACTGAAAAAAATAGGCAAATTAAAATAGAATGTGTGTGTGTGTGTGTGTGTGTGTGTTTTGTGTCCACCAGTCAAAGCTCTTGTACAGTGATAAATACATCTGAGAGAGGCACAACTGTGACTACTACCCGGCATTCAAATATGTGTAAGAAACTAATTCGGACAAGAAATATCTCTGGATATCCTATATATCTGTGAATTGTTGCAGTGTCCAGTTTTCTGGGTTTAGCTGCCTTTGCTTTTGGCCACTTGGTCTCCTGTTACCCTTATACTTCAAAACAGCTGTCTAACTTCTCAAGTGCTATTCTTAATGGGGAAGTTAATGTTCATCTCCCCTTACTCATAAGAGAAAAGAACTTTCATTCTGGCGTGTACTTATGTCAACGGTAATTTCCTAATACTTTCTGCCTGTGTTGACTTGTGTTTCTCTGATCTTTAGTTAGTCCTCACTGGAATGAGCATTCTTATGCTTGGCTGAATGATTATAGCTGAGGTAACATGTATTCAAGTTGGAATTTTCACCACGAATACTCACTAAATCAAGTTTGCATCATGTACCCAGTCTCCTGCCTCCTCTGCTCACTTACTTTTTCAGCTCTCAGTTCCATCAGCAGGTATGTTTATACAAACAAGAAACAGTAAAATAAGAGTATAAAAGGCAGCAAAATATTAAAAAACATCTAGTTCCTACATTGAAAATTGATTCAATGTTGAATATAAAATTCTTTCAGTTGGTGCTGATTGTCCAGAGAGCTTAATAAGAATCGTGAAACTTCATTTGTATCCAATGGAAAAGAACTCTATGATTAATTACTGATGTCTGGTTTAGTCAAGGACCCCCGAGTGAGGTCACTTGTACTACAAATGGCCATACCCAGCTCTAATCTCTTTCCCTCTTTAATCAGTTAAAGGGTCCAAATTTCTTAGTACTTAAATAACTACTTTCTAACACAGCGGATGCTATTGCTGGAACAAGCAATCAAATTTTCTGAGTCTTAAGAAATCAGTATCCAGATTGGAAATCTAACTTCAGAGTCAAATTGTCTTTATTTCTTTCTTCTTCTATAAACCATGTTCATGATTCCTTCAAGCATTCCATTTTCACTGATATCTTTCCCAGGATCTCTGTACAATTCCTTTCCCCATACAACTTCATAGCAAACATTTGATAAATTGTTATCTTTTGTCTCGCTTATTACTTCTGGATTAGTTTTGTTTTTCAGTACTAGATAAATCTTCTTAATCTAAATTTGTAGCAAAATCAAAACAGAAACAATCACCAATATAAATATTTCCAAGATACATATAATTCTTCAAACTAAGCATTAATCCTTTCACGAACTCAATCTGGCACTTAGGAAAGTTCGTCTCCTACTATGATTCAGTGTACAACATATTCGGCACTTATTTTGGTTTTGTCACATACCTGAATATGACATCATAATCTCCACCTAACAAAACTCTTCATCTACTTTCTCTATCTGGTTGTTGGTACTATGTGTCTGTTTCTAGCAACATCCTTTACCTCACAATATAACTATACAGGCAAATTCAGTTTATTTTTACCCAACAAAAAAATCTCACCAGTGGTACAGGGGCCATCTGAAATAATTAGAAGAGTGAAGCATTACATGAGGACCTTAGAATATGAAGAATCACAAAAAATGTTGGCTCAGGTTTATTCTGTCCATTTTAAGGAACCCAATAAATATTTTTCTAATAATGAAGTCTATATCAAAATATTATAGTTACTCAGTTTGGCCATAATTTTATTAGCTTGAAACGTACAGAATTTACATACTGATTTCTCCTAAAATAGATGATGTTGAATCTCTAGCCAATTCTTTTCATTACTTTTCTGAAATTGATCAATTTCATCCCTGGCTTGCTTGACAGTCAACAAGGAAATTGAATTGCTTCAGAACAAGTAAATGTGTTCCTACTCCTTTTCCTACTTGAAAGAAAATACTTATTTGTAGCACAAATAAATACCACATATGTCCATTTCCACAATACAAAAAAATCTTTGAGGAATTCACTCAACTAGAAAATATACTGGGAGTAAGAAACTACACAGGTCTGGAAAATGCACTTGGATAAAAAATAAATCTGATACTGTCCATACCTGTTTATTCTTTATACAAAGGGCAGCTGTGGCACCAAACATTCTAGTTATTTTAGACATTTCCTCACCACTAGCCTGGGTAGGGTAAGGGGGGAAATCTGTAGGAAACATACCAGGGTATTTCTTCTAATGTTGTTTGTTTGACGTTGTTTTTATTTTTAAAGAAAGAAAATCAGAAGACACAATAATAGCTAAATTCCAGTTACATAGTCAAATTCTGATTGTATGTAATCCGACAAACCTCATAGTTTGTATTTACAGACGAATAACAGTGTCAGTGTCAAGCTTTCAGAATCATTATTTCAGACCACCCTTTCACGGGTCATTGCCGTAGAATCTCCATCAGGAAATCCTACCTGGTCCCACTGCAGAGACTGTGCCACCCACCATCGGTTCTGTGGCCACTTGGTTCTCTCTGCCTAGCAGCATCAGGTATCTTTTCTTTCCCGGAGTGTCAGGGGTCCAATTGTCCGTGGTGCATCTGCTGTCAGTCCTAGACTTGCCTCATTGGCAAGTGTCTCCTCTGTGGCAGATACTTTGTGACTGAGGTGTCTGTTTAGAAATAACAAATTCAGAAATCTATTGATTTACATTTTCAAAGCTGAATTTGCTTGAAACCATCAACCTCAAAATAATGCACACTCTTTATACAATAAAAATAGCAGTTTATATCTTTTTGCATAGAAGTAAAATGAATGAGAACAATGATACAAGGGGCAGGAGAGAGGCATTGGGAATGTCATGTTATTATTTGGTACTTGTGCTTCATATGGAACAAGACAGTATTATCTGCAAAGTGAACTTTGAGTAGCTGTAAATATATGTTGCCAGTTCTAGGACAACCACTAAAAATGGTAAAAATGGAGCTATAATTAATATAGTAATAAAGAAAAGAAAATGAAATTACATAATGCACAGTTAGAACTCTGAATGTAGAAAAATGTAAACAAAAAAGCGACAAAGATCCAGGGCCACAAATAGACAAAAACAACAAATATGTAGATTTTACCCCACCTATATCAGTATCACTTTAAATGTCAATGGCCTAAATATATCAGTAGTTCCAAGGTAGATACTGTCAGATTCAACTATTTTGTTTAGCAGAAATCAATTTTAATCATGAAGGCATATATAGATTAAAAGAAAATAAATGGATTTCCAGTGTCTAGTTTGCCATGTAAAAAGTTTAGAAGGTACTATTGTGCCCTAACAATTAAAATGTTGAAAAAAATGAAAAGTCAAGAAGTTGTTTTTTTTTTTTTTTTAATTTAGTAAATAAGTACAGTCACAGGGAAAACTACTGCCATAAAATTCAGAGTTTTAGGGTGATGGTACCAAAACTCACTGAAGTAGAAACACATGAGTAGGACCTTCACTAAGAACAGACCTGGGTTAGGGACATCTGAACTGTAATTGACATATTGCTTGAGGATCAATGTTAACAATAAAGAGCTGTAAACTTCAGGAAAACCCGGTCTTGTTTGGGGGAGTGCCTATATTTTTGTGAGTTTTGCCTACAGAAGGTCTACTAGATACTGATAGTGAAGATCAGGGAAAAAAACCTTTTAACTTTTAGCAAAGAAAGGATTAAAAAGAATTACCTTTAAATATACCAAAACATACTGGTTTTCCTAATAATATCCATCCCTTAAAGAAAATATTTGTGCAGAGCCTGTTCTGCTGGCTTCGTATCAAAGTATAAACTACTTGAGAGAAGGGACATGCCCAAATGCAACCCCACAGTTATGTTAGAGAATTAGAAGACAAACACAAAAGTTATAACATCCAGATAATAGAAAGACAAAAGAGTGAAAAGGAAAGTACAAAGTATCTCAAGCAAAAATGAATGCAAATTTCTCCCAAGCAAATGTCAGGTATTAAACCATAAATTCAAGAAGCTCAGAGAACATGAGGCTAAATACATTAGAGCACCTTCTAAATATTGTATTTTGTATTAATGTGTATTTTCAAGACTAAATTTTAAAAAGCATGATAAAAGCTCATGGAGACAATAAAAAAACCCTATGATAATTATGCAATTAACAAAGCACAAAAATAATTCTTAAGGCTGCCACTCCACAAGATATATTTCACCATAAAAGGTTACACTAAATAATAACAATAGCAAGAATAACGAGATTACAAATTGCTAGATAAAGTTTGCTCGGCAGAACAGTAGATTATCAGGCTTAGTAAGTAATTACTTTGGATCAAAGCAAAAATTGGAGGACCTGAAAAATCTCTTGGACAGGAATTAGGTGGACAGGTAATAGAACTGAGTGATCAATTGAGGTTTAAACTATCTGAAAGAGAATTTGGAGAAAATTAATGGCATTTCGTTCCTGTGAGCTGCAGATAAAAATTAAAGCAATTGTTAATTTTAGCATATATGAAGTTAAAAGAAAGCAAATCCCACAATATACTACATGATTTACCACGCACACACATGTGCAATCAAAGCCTTACAAATATTGATTTTTTTTGTGTGTGTGTGTGTGGTGCTGGGGATCGAACTCAGGCCCTTGTGCTTGCAAGGCAAGCACTCTAATCACTGAGCTAAATCCCCAGCCCCACAAATATTGATTATTGACATGACTGAAAACAAGTATATTGAAAGAATGATGAGGTGGAAGTGCAGGAGGAATTTGAAAAAGATGTGGAAATAATCAGTCTGTAATATCTAAAGTAGGAAATCACTAGATCATGAGTAACAGGGAAAATCATGAGATAGTACCATAAGATTCCGTTTAGAAACAAGCAAAATATCAGAGCTGTAAGTGGCATCAGTTCAGCCTCTCTGAGAGTCATGATCCAGACAGTGAAAAATGATGACTTGGAGAAGAATGAATGAATGAATGAATGAATGAATGAATGAATGAATAAATAAATAAATAAATAAATAAATAAATAAATAAATGGGAGAAGTAGATCCCTGGGAATCGGGAAGGAACTGAGAGGAAAATTGAAAGTTATAGAGAAGTTCAAGGGACAGACCACAATGCAGGGAAGAGAATTAAACAGTCTGGACTTTCTCCCTGTCCTGACTTTGTCAAAACAAGGTGTGTGCTGGAGGCTACAGGTGGCTCCAGGGAGAACAGTGGTGGGTTACTTTAGAATAGCAAAAGGAATCCTGAGCAACAAGAGCAAGCCAGGTGGCATTAAGATCCCAGAGGTCAAGTTATACCACAAAACTACAGTGGTAAAAACAACATAGTATTGGGAAAAATAGACTTGTGGATCAATAAACTAGAATACAGGTTGCAGAAACAACTCCAGGTACACTCAGCCACCTGATCTTTGACAAGAGGACCAAAAACTTTTGCTATAGGAAAGGTAGCCTCTTTACCATACAGTGTTTGGAAAACTGGCTATCCACAAGCCTGAGACTGAACCTAGACCCATATTTTTCACCATGTACTAAAACAAATAAAAATGGACCAAAGATCTAAATAGTAAAATACTCACTCTGTAAATACTCACTCTGCTGGAAGACAAAATAGCTAAAATTCTTGAAAATAGTTGGAGGCAAGGACTTTTTCTAATGAGAATCTCAGTTGCACAAGAAATAATTCCAAAAATCAACAAATGGGATATATCAAGTTAAAATATTCTACATAGCAAACTGAGTGAAGAGACAGACTACAGAAGAGGAAAAAGAGCACTTGCCAGGTGTCTGGTATTTTAGTAAATGAGACAAATGGTAATCATAAGAATAAATGTTAAATTGTGACTCTCCTAAGAACTATAATATGAAAATTTATCAAATCGGTGCAAGAATGAATGGAAACTACTCACAATTTCCTATACTTTTAAATGCCATTTTTTTAGTGCTAATACTCTTAGAACTTTCCAAAAATTTTAACATACTATCTTTCTGATGGTTAAAGAAAGATTAGACTAGCATTCAATATAATGCTGTATATATAATAGACAGATACTGATCTTAATTAGGGTTATCATTACCATTTGTTACCAGCTGCAGTGATTCTTGTCTACATATCTTCAGTATTTCACATCACTGATTCCTTACTTGAGAGCTCTTTATTCTTGATTTCTCTTGTACTGTGCTCTTCTTCTGTTCTTTCAAGATTCCATTTGAGCCTCTCCCCCTCTGATTCTTTCGCAAGGACTCCTCTTGTTACAGTCTCACTGGGAACATTTGACCCCCAGTGGCATCTCCCAAACTATGCCCCCAGCCAACACCTCTCTCTAGTAGTCCTGCTGGAAGTCTGTCTGCAAAGTATGTCTAATACAGAACTCAAAAACACTTAACAGTGAAGTTCACCTTTGGTGTTAAAGATAGTCCCCCTTTTCTAGAAATACCTTCTCAAAACTATTATTGCAATGTTAACTCCTTTCAAATATTTTCCTTCACAAGTTAATTTGTTGTAATTTCCTCTTTATATGTTTTGTCTTTAACAGTAGGATATATCTTATTTTTGTTCATATTTTCAACTCAACCCATATCTAACTCATATCAAGGATATAAATATATATTGTATGAATGAATGGGCCATTTGCTTATTGTATATCAACATTATCCCAAATCCAATTCTTTCCTAGAAAGAATTCATGAGCAACCAATTAAAAAGCATTTATGATGCACATACACTATATTAGGAACACAACTCTTTGAAGACTTAGGCATGAATAAGTCATAGGGCTGGCCCTCAAGAATCTCATAGTCTAAGAAAGAAAAAATAACAGGTCTATAATGTACATCCATAGTGGATTTGCTTCAAGAGGAAAATTATTTTCTATTACAAGAATCACATGCACTAGCAGTAAAGTCTTGTCTTACTTTAAATCCTCAGAAGGATACCCATCACATAAATGACAACTTAGGGAAGCACTTCACTTTGGAGTGTATGCCAGGATTTTGAATTTCAACTTCCACTAAGCCCAGTTCAGTGGCTGATAGTGGATTGATTCTCACATCAAAAAGAACACAAGATACACATACTTAACCTTTGTAACCAGCTCCTGCAAGAAAAATAATAAGCACAGCTTAGGAGAGGAAATGAGTTGCTTGAAATTCTAAGGTTCTTTTAATCTTGTGAAGGATGGGATATATAAATCAATAAATAACAATAACCTCAAGAGGTACAATTGTATTTTCTAATGATTTAAAAACACTGGACAAAAGTGGTTGGTTCTGACAGCTGTTTCCCTTTAAAAGTAATAATGGACTAAATCTTTACTCTTGAAACTAGACCGTGAGTCTAGTCTGGGTTTGTGTTCTTTTACCGAGATTAAAACATTCCAACATCTGTAAATTGAAAAATAAATCCCGGTCGACAGACTTTTCTCTAAACTTTTTCAAATTAGCAGTATCGACAATTTAAAAATCATGCCTTAAATACTTCTGCAAAGTAGTTTCTTTTTCTCAAACTTGGAGGGATAGCTGAAATCTTAGCATTCAAATGACTCATTTTAAGTGAGGAAAAAGTGATTCTCCCCCAAATATTGCTACTTTTTGTTATTATCATATACTCTGTGGTATTATAATATCTTTGACCTAAATACGACACATTCTGCTGAAGAATTTAACTCTAGTATGTCCAAGAGCAATTAGTTTTGTCCTTTCTGTTGTTAAACATTTCCATTTATGCCAATAGTATTTCACTTCCTTAATTTAGAATTTTTGAATGCTTTCCCTTGACTGATTTGATTAAAAAGGTAATGAGATTTACTTTCATGAAACAAGATATTATAATACTGTTTAATTTCAGGTATGAAATAATTTGCCTAAATATTCAAATATGAAATCTTTAATAGATTTATGCTCAAAATTCATCAGTATATGATTTTTCTTAAATTGTTCTTGATTTAGTATTTGCATGTTTAAACTGAGAAGTTTGAGTGACAGGTCTCAGAGGGAGGTTTGCTAGAAGACCATTTATGTCTTTGGAGGCAGAGTTTTAGACCAGTGTAAGTCTCAGGGCATATCATAATAATGTAGGAGGAAAACCAGATTTACCTGCAAGTAAGCAGAGTGATCTGTAACAAATAAATATAAGTATTGTGCATATCAGTGACTGATGAAAACTTTCTTCAAATTACTGAAATTCTGATGAAGGCAGATACAATGAGAAACACTTTGTAGCCCCCATCAGGGTTTGCTTCCTAGACATGTTTCAGCTGCCCTGGAGCTTTGCTGGCTCAAAGCCCTTTCGCTCCATGTATTGCTGTCTCAGATATTGAGCAACCAGATCTAGAATGTTCCATTTCTTTGATTTTCCTATTCATCCATCAAGTAAAGAGAATCTTACATGATTGTTCTGCTTGGCAAATGATCCTTTTAAAGAGGGGAATGGAGGATACCAGCAACCTCATTCTAACAGTTTAACTGAGTACCTCGTACCCTGCACTCGCCTTTCTTCCATGCATCTGAGGTTTGAGCTGGAATGATGTGACTTGGAAATCATCTCTCTTTCTGTCTCTCTCTTTCTCTCATGCATTTTAACTATAACAGATGCAGCAAATGAGATAGCAAATTAATATTTAATAAATTATTATAGAGCAAACATTCTTATACCCATCTCTTAGATCAAAGAGTAGGGCTTGAAAGCAACCACCAAAGTTCCTTCACATCATATTCCAAAACAGTAACATTGTCTGTTCTGATCTCTGAATTTCACAACTGTCTTGATGTTCACTGTAATGTTGTCTGTAACAACATTGAACATGAAAGAATAAGCATGATGGAAAGAGGAAATAACTAATAAAATAAGGTATGGATTTTCAGTGGAGTATTATAGAGCAGTTAAAATGATTGAGGCTGACTCATTCCAGTAATGCTTCATGAATGCATACATATATTTGTGGCCTCTGGGGATATGAGGGTGAACGAAATAAAAAAAAAACCCATGTCCTTTTAGAGCTGACCTTCTAGTTGGAGAGGCAGACAACAAAGAGAATAACAAAATTAATAAGTAGCATCATTTGTAGTTGATGGAAATTGACTTTAGGCAAATTAAAGAGATGAAGGTGGAGGTGAAAGGAACAGGGAGGTTCTATCCAAGGAAAGTCTTCCAGAGCCATGAACATTTGAGCAGTATAGGGTGAGTTTGGGGAAGAGAATTCTTGTCAGAGTGAATAGCAAGGTACCAAAATTGTGGCATGAGAGCAAGAAGGCATAGTGGGAGGGTGGTGGGAGACAGATTTAAGAAAGCAAAGTGCAGATCGTATAAGATGTTGGAGCTTACATTTTGTTTGCACTGGGAAATCATTGGAAGGCTTTGAACAAGAAAATGGTCATCATATTAATGTAATCATAGTGGGAATTAAGAGAAGTAATATTTAGCAGATCTTTCTGTAATCTTGGAGAAAGAAGGCGGAAGCCAGTTCTACCAAGAATGTTAGAGAAGTTCTCCCAGGCACTCTGATGATTTAAAATATACAAAGGAAAACATTTCCAAACGATGATCCTAAAAGGATAAAAATAGTCAAATTAGTACTTTCAAAGCACACAATATAGATGATCAGTGTATGACTCTGTGTGTGTGTGTGTGTGTGTGTGTGTGTGTGTATACACATTTGAAAGACTCTCAGAAGAGATGTAGAAGGCAGTATAAACAGGAGAAATAATTCTGGGAGGACAGTGGGTTTGCCTGTGGGTGGGAGTGAGCCACTTTTATATGAGTATTTTTGCAGCAATAATGTATTCATTTGTTGATTGCATATCAAGTACAAACTGTAAGAAAAATAAAGACGAATTAAGCAGTAGGTGAGTTGTTTACAAAAAATTACAAAGATTTTTACACTGCTATCTTAGAAAAATAAATATTTTGGAGAATCAAGGATTCTGGAGACATGAACTAAATTAATCATCCAAAGATTACAAATTTAGTTTTGAATTATTTTGCTACCAAATAAATTGGGAAATGTTGTATATACATGGAAGATGATTTGGAAGAAGAATCTTGAAATCAAACTCCTGCTCCTCTGATTTCTAAGCAGCTGGTCCAGAGCGAGTCACTTAACCTCTCTAAACTTCCACCTTCCTCTGCTAAAATATGGCTAAACATCTGTACTTGATAAAGTTATTATATAAGAAGAACAGAGGATAGACAGAGGGAGGGAGTGAGAAAGAAAGAAGGAGGGCAGGAGGGAAGAAAATAAGATGAAAAGGGAAGAGGGAAGGAGGGGAGAGGGATGGGGGTGTACTTTTTTTATTCAATTACAGTGGCCTCTCCCCCTAAAAGGAGTGGTATCATTTATCTCTAGAGCAAGTAACCTTTTATTTAGCAAATGAACAGGACATTTGCCAGGGACAACATTGTTCTCAAGGCATGGTAAAAAATGAAAGTTTATGAAATAAAGAGGATTAAATTGCTTTACGTCGTAAATAAGAATCCCCGCATCTGTAGGAGTGACCAGAAGCCCGGGAACATAAGTGGTGTCCCTGTAAGCTTTCAGCCACGGAGAGCAGTAGTTCAAGTCATACTTAAGAAAGAGGCTGCCTAGTAAGAGACAGTTTAATCTGTTTGTAGGTGTCAATACAATGTGACCTCCCCTTGCCCATTATCATTATCCACAAGTACTAGTGTCAGACTCCTCTGGAAAAAGCCTTTGATTTTTCAATACTCTGGTGAATGAATGCTTGGGAAGATTTTTCTTTGAGGGGTTAAATAACAGACAGACAAGATTCTAGAAGAAACTACAGCGGAATTCTTAGTTGTCTACATCAGGTGTCAGAGAGCTCCATTTCAGTGGTGGAATATCTCCAAAGGTAACATCTGGGTTGGACAAGGGTAGTTTAAAAATGCAGATAATGGAGATTGCTTTCCTTTAAGGCTTGAAATACCTTGCTCCAGGCTCTCCTTGCTTTTAGGGTTTGTGTAGAGAAATCTGCTGTGATTCTGATGGGTTTACTTTTATAGGTGATTTGTCTTTTTCCCCTGATCATTTTCAGTATTCTGTTTTTTTGCTGAATTTATGGAATCTTGATTATTATATGTCTTGGTGTGGATTTATTTTGGTTATGAGTAATTGGGGTTCTATATGCATCACTTATTTGTATATCAAGTTCTTTTCTCATACTTGGGAAGTTTTCCATCATTACTTCTGTAAATATTCTTTTTAGGTCCTTCGTATTGTCTCCTGCTTTTTCATTCACTCCTATCACTCTTATATTGTTCCTCTTTGCATCATCTTGCAGATGTTGTAGTGATATTTCATATTCTCTAGCTATTTTTAAGAGGTCTTTCTTTTCATTCTCATTAATTGGTGACCTGTCTTCTAGTTCTGAGATTCTATCTTCGCTCTCATTCATTCGGCTCTGTGTACTTTCCAGCGAGTTTTTTACTTCTTGGATATCTTTATGGATCTGTTTCATGGGCTCCATTTCTTTGCTAAGTTGTACATTCAAATTTTTAATTGTTTTTCTTAGTTCTTCTGTTTTCTCATTTTTGACAAAGGAGCCAAACACCCTCACTGGAAAAAGGATAGCCTATTTAACAAATGGTGCTGGAAAAATTGACTTACCACATGTCAAAAACTAAAACTAGATATATGTCTTTCACCATGTACTAAACTCAAATCAAAGTGGATCAAAGATCTAAACATTAAAACAGAAACATTAAATTTACTGGAGAATAGAATAGTAAGAACCCTCGAAGACATAGGGGTAGGAAAAAAATTTATGAACAGAACCCAGACTGCACAGGAAACAATACAAAGAATCAGTGCTTGGGACCACATGCTATTAAAAAGCTTTTGCACAGCAAAAGAAATCACCAACAGAGCAGGGCAAAAACCCACAGACTGGGAAAAAATTTTTGCTAGCTATCCATCGGACAAAAGTCTAACATCTAGAATATACAAAGAACTCAAAAAAATTAAACCTCTCAAATTTAAAGACCCAATCCAAAAATGGGCAACTGAAATGAATAAACATGTCTCAGACGAAGAAATAAAAATGGCAAATAAATATATGAAAAAATGTTCAACATCACTAGTCATCCAAGAGATGCAAATCAAAACAACATTAAGATTCTACCTCACTACGGAAAGAACCGTGTATATGGAAAAATCAACCAATAACAAATGCTGGAGGGGCTGCGAGGAAAAAGGAACCCTCCTCCACTGTTGGTGGGAATGCAGACTGGTCCAGCCACTGTGGAAATCAATATGGAGATTCCTCAAAAAACTACAACTGGAGGTTCCATTTGACCCAGCTATTCCCCTACTGAGGATCTTCCCAGAAGATTTAAAATCATCATACCATAGGGACGTATGCACAACCATGTTCATAGCAACACAATTTGTAATAGCTAAGTCTTGGAAACAACCTAAATGCCCAACAACCAATGAATGGCTAAAGAAAATGTGGTTTTTCTACACAATGGAGTACTACACAGCCATAAAGAAGGATAAACTAGAGTCATTCATATATAAATGGATGTTCCTTGAGAATATACTTTTAAGTGAAATAAATCAGACACTCATGAGTACACATCGAATTGTCTTTCTGATATGAGAAATCATAACTGAAAATAAGGACAAAGAGGTGTAATAGAAATTATATAAAAGGAAGATAATATACAAAGGAGAGGAGTACTAGAAAGAAGGAAGGGGAAAAGCAGAAAGGCAACAAAGGAAAGAAAAGGGAAAGGGAAAATATGGAAAATTATGAATAAATCTGCTATAAATAGGGAGGGAGGGAACAGAGGGGAGGGGTGGGGAAGAGTGAGGAGAACCAAGATGCATCATGTACAGGTACAAAATAAATGTGATGAATGTAACCATTATATGTAAAATGTACCAATACATGTTCTTGGTTTAAAAAAAATGCAGATAATGGGGGGAACAGAAAAAGTGCTCAATGAGTATTCGTTCTCACTGGACTATGGAATGGTTACTGAAATTGCAGCCTTCTTACTTAGGTTTATAATCCTCCTTTGATCAGCAATGTAAACTCTAGATATTGCCCCTGGGCAATGTACTAAATTATGAGTGCCTTAATTTCCTTATCTACAAAACTTACATACTAATTTAACTTAAATCTTTCTCTTTTTGTAAGAATTACATAAGCTACCACAACAAAGTATTAAATAGGTTAATTATTTCAATTCGGCTATTCTACAACACATACACATGTATTTTAAAACATCATGTGCATGATAAACACATACAATTGTGTTCATTTTTTTAATTAAAAAATTAGAAGTCCAGAAAGGTAGGTTAGTATTTAAAATGCTAACAGTATTTTATTCAAATGCTAAGAAGAGTACCTTAAATGTTGAAGTAAACAATAAATTATTAAATATTTATTTTCTGTATCTACTGTGTTGCAAGTAATTTCAAAACCTTTAATTATGATGGATAGATATAAGCATACTGGAAAAAGCACTAACTCCAGGAGATCAGGAAACTAGCCTGGAAGCACCATTTCCTCACTGGGAGACAGTGAGCCTAGAAGTCCCTGAAGTTAAATTGCTCTATCTGTAAAGCATGTACCTGTGGACTCATGATCCCAAAGCTACCTTTCCATTCTTTCTATCAAATTTTGAACCTTTAATTCTATAGAAATTGATCTATTACTAAAATCCCCAGTTTATTGAACTATCTCATAGGCAAGCAGAATTCAATCCTGTCTTTCTATCTCTTGGCAGAATTCTATATGGGCACATTAAAAAATTGGCTTTTTATCCAAACCATGTGTTTTTATGGAAATGCCTTCACATTTGTGAATGTTATGTGTCCTATCTAAAAAAATAAAGAATCCTTGTAGAAGGTTGAGATAGTCCTTCTCAATTTGACAGCTGACTCAGCTTCAGGGGAATGAGTGCATGGAAAGCATCTGAAGCTCTTCTCAGCTTTTGGAGGACTGGGGAGTAAAGAGGAAGCAGAGGCTTCTGGGAATTGGGGTGAGTTGAATGTGCTGAAGGGAAGAAGGTGGCAAAGGAAAGAGAAAGATCACGGTTTAGATAAGGTAAGAGACAAATGTTCAGTTTTGTTCAAGACTAATTAGTAGGAAAGAGCCTTGCCTGTGAGAAAAATAAATTCCTCCTCATACTTCATGCACTGGGGAAAAGATAAGAGTGTCTTGGACTGAAATATTGGCTGTAGAAATGAAGAAAATGGATATATACTGAGGTATCTTTATAAATAAACTTGATAGTCCTCATATTTACAGCAAGAGGGAAAAAAATCAAATATGATGTTAGGCTTCTCATTTAAGCAAAAGAGTGTGTAGATGCCATTTAATTACTTGAGAAAGCCTAAAAAAAGAATAAACATAAGGAAGAAACTAGAAAATTATGTTCTCCATCTTGTACCACTTAATTTGAAATGCAGGTATGACTTCTAATAAAATAAGAAACAGTTTGATAAATAAAACTGGTGTTCAGTGGCTGGGTTTAAGGTAAATATATTTGTTGTGTTCCATATATAAGTGAAATTTTAAGGCCTTTGGAGTGTGTAAAATTAGTAAAGCAAAGAGAAGTGTGCCTAGCACCTAACCCAGAGAGGTGGGATTTTGAGTGGTGAAGTACCAGGACTTTATTAAGGTGAGTGATAAAGTTCCGTGAAATACAGATGGGGAATGAGGTGAAGATAGAGGAGAATCTAGAGGACTCAAAACACAGACATATAGAAGTTCTATTGATTTTATAAAAATTTTGGTGGTATCATGAAAGCAAAGATTAAGTTTTTCAAAAATGAATCACTGGTGACTAAGTGGAAACAACATTTATGGTACAACATTTTGTACTAAATATTTTTAAGGAAAAGCAGAAACACGAGGGGGAAATCTTAACTTGAATTTACTGAAAAACTCTTCGGTGTTTTTGCTTATGGCTTGGCATCACCTCCATATTAACATAGCCTTTGGTAAAAACTAACTAGTAGTGTGGGCCCTGCACCCACATTCTTAGCCTTTAGCAACTGTAATCCTACTTGGAACCGATGGAGACATCCAGGACTTTGTGAATTGCAGACGGTCTCTCTGGAGCTCTGGGTCACTCCTTCATTTGTAACCAGACACTAAGTATGACACACACACAAGCCAAGTGCAGGTATCTTAGAATATGAGGTAGCGCTGGTTAGAAATGTGGCAGCAAACAAGTTGATGCAGAAGGTCCACTGCTCGTTCTACCCAGACAGGGTAGAAACCATCTTGCAGGTAAGAAGGTGCCGTATGCTAAACATGAAGGGAGGCTGTGAAAGCAGCTAAATCTCTGATGACCATTTTGAACTATTAGTCAGTCCTTTTCACTTTTTTCCAAACTTCTTTTGTATCTGAATAATGTGGCTGTAGCACAGCCTCACAAATCCCAAAGGCAGTTTGTATTTTAAGGTGACTCAGAAACAAATACTTTCTTCAAGAAGAGATCCACATAGCTAATAGCCAGTAAGACAGGATCCGAAACTTGGAAATCACCATGGGACCTTTAGAAAACAAAGATTCCACTAATTTAGGGGGCTGCCTCTATTGGAGCCTTCAAAGATCCTTTTGGGACAATTCAGAACCCAGAGGGCCGCAAAGAAATATTTATTTGGATTTGTTGACTTCAAAGAGCATTTAATACTTATATTATTTTCAGAGTTCAAGGCAGACTTTGCTATGTTCTATCCCTGTAATTGAATGATACAGCATGTAGAGCGTGTTGAGAATAACCTGAAGCCCAGAGGCCGTGTCACATCTGCAGAAGGGCAGTGAGCTGAGCAGGGTGTCTGGGGCATGGGCAGTTCAGGGAGAGCAGCAGCTGGCAAAGAGGGAAGACCAGGAAGACGGAGGCTACTTAGTCACTTTTACTCAGCCATCATCAATTCCTTCTTCCACACAACACCTTGACTTCATTTCGAAGAAATAACTCTATTAGAATCAGGGTGAAAGTTGAAAGTCATGAACTTTGGATGCTTTGCTCTGGGTGAACATGCAATGCAAATCTATCCCTGTGATTTAAAATGCAAAGGAATACACACGCGTGCACACACACACACACACACACACACACACACACACACACACAGTGAAATGTCTGAAGTCCTCACTGCCTTGGCAAATGTGTCCCAAACAATTGGAGCTGCTGTTCTTCTTACTTTTAGATTCCCTTACTTTCTGCATTGTTTCTCTGATCTTTCATTCATTCAATGAACCACCGATACCTTTCAAAGGAATTTCATTTTGCTTCAATGTACTAAAGGTGAATTTCTGTTGTGGCAATCAAGGATCCCTGGATGGTTCAGTAGGGAATTTCTGTAAAAGGTTATACACGAAAATTTAAAAGGAAAATGCAAACACAAACTCTTGATATTGCAGGATATTGAACATGAGCAAGTCACAGCTGACCTGAAGAAATCAGAGTAATTGTGTTGCTAGTAAGTCTGTGATGTGATACAAAGAGGTTACTGGTGAATGAATGAAAGTATGTTTCAACTTCTCTTACCTCAGTTTCCTACTAGGGAGAAATTTCCATAAACAGATGTGAAGGCTACAAAAGCAGTTTGCACTAGTTTGTACTATGCAATATCACAAGCACTGCTGAAGAAATTATTCATGCAGTGTAATTATCTATGTCGTCCCCTTGAGCTTAATATGACAAAAGGGGTCATTTGTTCTAATCTCATCCCGAGGAAAAGAAATGGAATTGGACTTCCCAAGCTGCCACAAGTAACTTTTGTTATTTTTATGCCAAAGAAACTACTGTATTTATTTTTTTCAGATGAAAGTGTGAGCTAAAATTAACTAGCCACTGTTGTTAACTGTGATTCAAGATTTAGAAGGGTGCTTTGTTAATATCCTGGGAGTCAAGACAGTTGACTATTTTAGGGTATGAAACAGAGACAACATATGCAATGCTGGCCATTCTCTAGCAACCATTGCCCCTTCTCTATTGTCATACTTCTTGTTACTGTCTTCTTCTATGTCCCCACAAGTTATATATAAGGATTAAAGATACAGCGCCAACTCTCAAGTGCAATAAATAGCTCTTTATTTTTATAATCATATTTAATCTGTATAGATCTCCCTCCCATCTGAATACAGACTATTCTGTCTTAGTTATTGAGAAGATCTCCATCCTCCTACTGTTAGATACACAAGAAACTGAAGTGTACACGTAGGCAGCAGAGAAAGGAAGAGTCCTGCTCCTGTTTGGGTGTGGTCTTGACCATCTGTCTCTTGCATGACTCTGACTGGTTTGTAAAACTCTGAATAGACAACACATCGTGTTCACCCTTCCAAGAGTATAAAGTGTCAGAAGTAGTCCTGGTTCTCACTTCCTCCTCAGTGCCAGCTCTTCAAGCTTGCATTTCACACCCAACCTCTTCAACCTCTTCTACTCCAATCTTTACTCCACTCCTTCCCTTTGCCCTAGCCAATGTAGCCCCCTTGCATAGACTTTATAACCACAACACTGACTTTATTTTTGTAGATGGAGGTAGACGGGAAATGCTAATACTCCTAGTCTCATTTTTCATGATAGCATGCTTTGTTAAATAACTAATATAAACTATAACTCCTTGTGCCATAATTATTTTTTGTTTGCCTATGATGTGATGAATAAATTTGATATAATTTTATATACCAAGTTCACAATCCCTGGAACTATTTAGTTCTCAATAAATGCTTATTAAATAAAGCATCATAGAAATTCACTATGTAGACCCATCTTAATGTCTTTTGCTCAATTCCTGAGGATAGTTTTGCGTGAAGTCATAAAAAATGCACTGATGAGAATGTAGCATCCTCAAACAAAGATTTCCAAGTGCTTTTCGATAATTAAATTCTGAGGAACAATTTAAAGCTTGCACAGTTTTCCCTCAAATACTCTCTAGAGACAACTGGTTCTCACTGGGGTTCACAGGCTTCATTACAAGTTCATTTTCCTGTCTTTAGTTTGGACGTATTGGGTGAAATGGAAAGGAGCGAGGCGGAGCCCAGGTAAATAGGCGCCACCTGGAAGGCAGCAGCAGACCCTTTGCGCAAATTGTTAGATGTTGGGTTCTGCACCCAGTCTTGGCTATGCTAGGCTTTAGTTCTAAAAGAAATAAAGCAAGCTGTCATATGGGAGCAAGATGGCATTTAACGACTAAAGTTCTAAGATCATTTCAATCAGAGAGAGATCTCCAACCAGTCTATCAGGTATGTTATGCACCATTTCTCACTTTGGATAATGGGGCTTATGTGTCTCAATGAAAAAGGATGAGAAATATTTTAGACTTTCCACATTAACAGCACTTATACCATACTGGAAGTTTAATCTATGTGAGCATTTGGCTTGCCCAAGTTAAAGTTTAATAAAATTAAGCTTGGACTATTTTCTATTTCTATCGACCCAGGTCCCCAGAGCCTTGCCATTGTGTTAGGAATGCTTGGAACTAATTCTTCACCTCTACCCAGAAAACCATCACAGGAACTCTTCCTAATCTTGAACTAGCCAGGTGCAGCCTCTTTCACTTCCTCTAAGAAATCTTTACTGTCTTAGATTATTTTTCTCCAGTTCCTTCTTAGAATATTAGTTGCTTATAACTGTTGATTTATAGCAATTATTGTTGCTGACTATCGAAGAAAATAGCATGCATTTAGATGTCAGCTTTGTAACTCTGAAGAGGGTGACAATTATTTGGTGAAAATTCTAGATTATGCAGTATGTATGGACAGTAGAGAAGGCACATGGTGATTACACAGGACAATTAGAAGATGGTGGTGAGAAGTTTTACAATTGAGCTCTAGAAAAAATTTTAGTGTATGATCAGTGAGTAGAACATGATGAAAAGCATTGGATTTGAATAAATGGCACTATATATTTAGGGAAGCTCAAAGGATTAAATATTTCATGTTCATTTTTCAAAGGCCATTTCATCAATTATCTAATTTGATTCTTACTCATATGTTAGGACTAATTATTTAGCATAATTTTAGGAGGTGAGAAAACTATGGATCTTAAAATTTTTAAAAACGAATGCACAGTTTTTAGCTTTCTCACTGTTATATTGGGAACTGGTGTTATACGTTTAATGCCTGTTACATGCACCCAAGGGATGCAGGCCAGAAGACTGGCATGGCCACCAGAACTACACCTACCATGGGATAGAAGCCATGTGGAATATTAAGCTTGGACTATTTAGCTACACCTAAATTTGCACATCTCAAAACTCAGAGTATACGTCTTATAAATGCTTTGTAACTTCTCGGTGTTGTATTTCAACATGGGATTCTCCCGTTTGTTAAATTCTTCAACTAAGATCAACTCTGTTAATAAAATGAAAACAGAGGTATAAATAATCCAGTTCCTTATTAGTCTTACCATCTCTGATACAAATATTATTTAATAAATCCCTTATTCATTTATTCAAAAATAAGTATTAAACTGCTTATATTTTCAGGTATTATTTTAGGTGCTGATGATTCACTGATAAGCAAAACAGGGAAAAGTTCTACTCTCTTGAAAGTTATGTTCTGATGGGGGACATTGAGTAGTTGAAGATATCAAGCATTAGTTAGGTTCTGATGAGTTGAAGAGAAGAAGCAGAAAGCATTTACCTGACTTAGGGAAAAAATTGTTACTCTGGCAACATTGAGTCCAAATGCATGGGCACCAGCTTTATCCAACTGGGGAAGCTTTGTGACAGGTGTAGGCAGCACAAGGACTCTCAAACCAAGATGTATCATGTACAGGTACAAAATAACCATGCTGATTATGATCATTATATATACAATGTACCAGTACATGTTCTTGGTAAAAATAAAAAAAAATATATGTAACACTCAAAAAAAAAAAAAAAAAACATAGGTCTGGGCTAAACTGTGACAATGACTGATTTCAAATTTGCTTTTAGGAAGAATAAGAGTTTTAGGCTGTTCTTAAGTTTCAATCAGAATTTAAGTCATTAAATCATATAACATAAATTAGACAATCTAAGAAGTTGTAAATGGACCTCCTGATGTGAATTCTGTACTGTAGAGTTATCAACAATTGAGCCTACACATTTCAAAAAGTATTATTTACAAAGTACATAAAACAATGCTTGACACATACTGCACACTTAACAAACAGATATAAATATTATATTTATTTTATGGTATAAATCTTTTAGGATGACATTTGCCAAAGAATTGCATATTATACTTAGTTTGTAATGGCAAGTATGTTGACCAGTTGTTTATTTGTTATGAGATCGACTTCCTCATGCTACTATTTTTTGGCTAGAGAGTGCACCTAAACAAGCCAGAGAGATACTGATGAACATGAAGAACTAACTAAATTCTTCAATACATCATTCTTGTCATTTGAAGAATATTTTCTATACTGCCTCTTGTATGGAGATACAATGAATTTTGGATGAAAATACAAGTGGATGTAAAATTTAAATAAGACGAAAAACACTGGACTGATATTAATCTTAGTATCTGCACACATTAGAATTGGGCCTGTTAATGGTTTAACAATTGGACCGATCTTCATTGCCATAATTGATTCGTATTTTCTAATACCACTTTGAGCTACATCCTTAACTTCAATTTAGGAGATTCATGGTATTCGTCATAATGGATAATCATTTATCTAAGACCAAAAAATAGATGAAAAAAACTATTTTTACAACTCAACAGCACAACCATGTAAAGTGTGTACACAGTACATCTTAATCTCAGGCACCATTATTAGGGTTTCTTTTCTTTGTGGAGTTGTTACTATGGGGAGGCTGTTTTACTAACCCTAAAATGAATACTAAGAATCCCCCCCAGGATGAATGTTATCACTATGTACATCTAAAATGTACCATTAAAATAAAATTAAAGAAAAAAGAAACTACCTAAGGAACTCAGTTTAACAGTTAGAAAACAAATACGGTAGTCCTGTTAAAAAGTGGAGAAAGGGAATTGGAGATTCAGCTCAGTGGTAGAGCACTTGCCTAGCAAGCACAAGGCCCTGAGTTGGATCCCCAGCACCCCACCACCACCACCAAAAAGTAGAGAAAGGACCCAAGGTGACAGAGGTGACATTTTTCAAAGGATGACTTACAAATGATCCACAGGGACATAAAAATGTTTAACATTCCTAGACATGAGCGAAAAAACACAAAGCCAAAATGAGGTGTCACTACACACCTTTTAGAAATGGCTTTTGTCAAAGATGAAACATAAGAAGTGTTGGTAAAGATGTGAAGAGAAAGAACCCTTGAATATTTTCTATGAAATGTAAATTTGTACAGCCATTATGGAAAACACCAACAATTTCCTCGAAAACTGAAAAACAGTACTAGCAATTATCCCATATATACAAAGGACACTGTCAAAGTATTTAAATTAATTCTTAGAATTATGTATCAAAATTTTAGGACAGGTTTGTTTGATTTAAAGTAAGAACTGGATTATGAGAGTTGATGGTGGACACTTTTGTAAATTCACAAATGTGTTCTTTAAGAAGACATTAAAATGTGGAGCTTTATGGGTTTCTAAGATTATTTTGCATTCTTAGCACGGGGACTGGGGAGAGAAAAGTGATGATGTAAAGAAATTGCGAAGAATTGATGGTTATACTTAAAGAAGGATAGTGTAAACAGTGGTGATGAAATATATACACAGTTGAGTAAAATTACTTGACAATGTTCACTTGAATAACTTTGAATCCAAGTGTCTTAGTTACTTTTCTCTCATTGCTGAGACAAAATACCAGACCCCCAAAGTTAGGGGAAGAAAGGTTTATTTGGCTCACAGTTTGTAGAGGTTTCAGTCCACAATCAGTTAAGCCTGAGGCAGGGTGGCCTGGCAGACAGGTAGAAGGCAGCAAGGTAAGCAAGGGATGAAAGCAAGGGGCCTAACCAGCTTCTTCCTGTATTTTATATTTTATCCAGGCTGCCAGGATTAGGGTGGTATTAAACCAATCAGTGGATTGATTTAGTAATCACATACCCTTAATCCCAGCATCACACGCTGTAGATTCAGCTATCTCTTACCATGTGAGGCTTTGAGGGGGCACATCTAAACACAAACCATAACACCAAACCATTACAATTATATTTAAAATTAAATATCATTTGCTTTGTTTATATCTGAGGGAAATAAAATGAGCATCTTGAAGACGTGTCTCCCCTGTTCATGGCAGTGTGAGTCATAACAGCCAAGATATAGTGTCTTCGTCTGTTTTCTGTTACTAATAACACGATAGAGCAGATTGAGTAAATTTTAAAGAAAAGAGCTTACTTTTGTTTTTGGCTCTGGCCCAAGGTCAAGGAGCTGCATCTGGTGACACGCTTCTTGGTACTACAATCCTAGGGTAGCACAGGACATTTATTGTGTAATGAGAGCAGCGTGTATGCCGGCCAACTGGCTTCGTAGCAGACCTAACCACTAGATAACTCATTAATCCATTAAACCATTAATCCCATGACTGGATTAATCAATGATGAGGACGCAGATCTTTAATTGTTTCTCAAAGTCCCACCTGATATCACCTCTCAATTTCTTGTGATAATAAATTTGAAACATTAGTCTCACATTTAAATATTAAATTTGATATTAAATTTGAACATGAGTTTTAGAGGACCTAAGTCACATTTCAAATGATAGCATATGGAAAATGTGATTTTTTTACACATAGACACACATTGAATGGGCTTTAACCTTAAAAAGGAAGACAACTTGTTATCCATGGAGACATAGATGAAACTAAAGGATGTTCTGCTGAGCGAAATAAGCCAGTCCTGGTCTCGCTTATATGTGGAATCTGAAAAAGCAAACTCTTGGAAGCAGACACTAGAATGGTTGTTATAAGGGACTGGGAGGTGAAAGAAATGGAGAGATGATGATCAAAGGGCAGAAAGTGTTATTTATGTCGAGTGAATAACTTCTGGAAAGCAGAAGTACAACACATTGATGAAAGTTAATAATATTATATTGTAGACTAGATAATTTACTAAGAAAGAAGGTACTACCATCAAAAAAAATTAAAAGGTAACTACGTGAGGTAATGGATGAGTTAATTAGCTCAACTATGGTAATAATTTCACAGTGTGTGTCTGTGTTTTTACATCTTAAATATATGACATTTTTATTTGTTAATTACACTTCAATTAAACCATAGAAAAGATAATAGTATTACTGTTAGCTTCTATGACAATATTCAAAAATAATGTCATAGGTGTTAATAGCAGATGGCCCCTATAAATTGCAATAACAGACCATTGCTTTCTCTTTTTTTTTTTTTTTTTTTTTTGTGGTGCCGGGGATCGAACTCAGGGCCTTGTGCTTGCAAGGCAAGCACTCTAATCACTGAGCTAAATCCCCAGCCCCAGACCATTGCTTTCTTAAATGACATAAATGACTCCTTTAAAGTGCTTTTAATTGGAAAAATTATGAAATAATACAATAAGACAAAGCAAAAGTTTAATGAACATTGTCAAAATATGCCTGTTTACTAAGATTCTAAGGTTTTTTAAAGGTGAAAATATTACTAAATGCCGAACATGCTGAAAATTATTGTGAATTGAAATAAACAAATACACACCTTCATATTAAAAACTATACAAGAAAATAGTACTCTAGGCCAAAGAGTCTGGAATTAGGAGAAGGCAGATTAGATGCCAAGAACAGGTCAAAAGTAGAAAGAAGGCAACCAGATACATAAAATGTTCTTAATAGTTCCTTGTTACACTCAAGTTCTTGTATTCCTAATATTCAAGACTCTCTTGCTTTTTGACTGACTGGATACCTGAGGACATCACTGAGTTTGGAAGAACTCAACACAGCCTAACACTAAAATTTGGCCATCGCATTCCTTCCAAACCTCCCAGCTCACAAGGCCATTATAAACATACAAATTTATTAGTTATGTCATTGTTTTCTCAGAGATACATCAGAAACAGCAGAAATCTTTTAGGTAATACCAACCATGCTACTTATTTGAGGCCCTAATGATAGTGTCTGGATTATTTAAACAGGAATTTCCATTTAATGTTTGAGGGAAGAGAATCGTAGAAGGAGCTATGTTTTCATAGCCACAGTTTTGAATATTGGTGAAAAGAGAAATGGTTTACAAAACACAAATTATTTGGTCCTTAGTCTCCACCATAGCTAAGCTTACAATTTTAAAGGAAAAATAAGACAATACAATAGTTTTAACAGCAGTAAGGAGTGAGTTTTTTCTCCTTTCTGTTTCTTGTACTACCAAAGTAATTGAAAATGCATTTAAATTCCACATATAATTAGGAAAAGGTCTATTAAAATTATCTCTGACAAGATTTCCAAAAGCCAGCTTTTCCTACAGAGATTATACTAGTGGTTCAACTATAAATCATTCTAGATGACTAAATGCCTTTTGGTTCATGCAGTAACAGACAGATCTTTATTTTTAACATTCAGCTGTACATTCCTAACTGGTACAGTTAATATTTTGATGGAATGGACTCTCTAGAATTTTTTTTCTGAAGCCTTAAGTAGATTCCTTTGTTGACTCAGAAGATATAAATAGATTGCCATGAATCTGAAAATCCTCTTCATAGTATGATTGGGTCTATCATTTTGATCGCATTAAAGTTTATATTCCCACACATGACATTACTTTTTTGGTACTAGGATTGAACCCATGGCCCTGTGCATGCTAGGCAAGCATCAGCAAGTACTCTGTCTCTGAGCTATATCCCAGAGCTTTTTAAAAAATTTTATTTTGAGACAGAGTCTCACTAAACTGTCCAAACTAGTTCATGCAGTAGCAGACAGATCTTTCCATCCTCAGCCTCCTGAATAACTGAGATTACAAAAGTGCACTACCATATCTAGCTAGATATGCCTTTTCTGAAATGTTATTAGTAGGTTTTAAATTTTGTTGTTACTTTATTAACTCTGTTAGTCCTATTATAAATTGCATGTCTGAATATAACATGTCAGAATGTTTTACATCCTGAAAGTGCAGCTGTAAAAGCAATTTTGGGTAGGATCACAAAACAGTAGCTAGGCTGACAGCTACTTGCTTTATCCACCTTCTCTTGCACATATTCCTGGTCTGCTTAAGGCAAACCTGTAAAGTGATCAAACCTGATCATTAGTATCCTCAGACATCTGACTCAACATCTTCATGTCCCCAAAGGCTCGGAATTCCCCTCATGAAGTCATCACCCTGCAGCCTCACTCCTTGAGCAGTGTCTCAAAAAGTCTTTCTTACTTGCTTTAACTTCAGTCAAAATTACCTGTTCTATAAACATTGGGGAGCTCTGTTCTCTGCATTAACAATGCCAGAGAGCTAAGCAGATTAGTCAATTGATGCTGTGTTATTAGAAAGAAAATAGCTATTTCTGTGTCTGACCTCTTTTGCCTCTGAATACATGAAAACTTCATCAGCAACTATTTGAGTATACATAGTCTGCTACTCAGAAGATTTAGTCTAACAATGGAAATTCCACTTAATAACTAAAAGAAAAACTCATAGAGTAGGAGAAAAATTTAGATTTTATTTTTAGGAAAGATAAGACCACCCTGAATTTCAACTTTCCTCTTATGTAGGAAGGGAACATCTTTAACTCTACACCTCTGGTTTGAATGTAAAATTTAGAATCATAAACCCTCCTTCCTACTACAGATTATCTCCCTGCAAAATGTACTGTTCTAATTGCATCATCCGGACTCAACTTTTAAAATTGATAACAGATAATTCAGTCATGTACAGTTAATGACTACCAACCTATGTCAGATGACGCTGTGACTTTGGGGCTTCGTACATGTATTTTCTTATTAGAAAATGTCATGGCTGCATCCCCAAAAGTCTAAAACCTTGAACAAAGGATGAAAAGGCTGGTTGGTGTGGTAGCTGCCAGGGAATTTACAGAGGGACAGTAACTGGGAGAGGTTGCATGAGTTCGTCATTAGTGACTGGGCTGCAGCGAAAACCGTAGTCACTACTTCTCTCACTCCATTCCACTCACTTAAAGCACAATTTGGTAGGTATGTAGAGCAATACTGAAGTGAGTGAGAAGGAGGATGGAGACGTGTAGAAGTAGAAAAAGTTCTTCAGCCTAGTTCAGAAAACTGCATAGACTATCCAAGACCTTTTGTTTATTCACTTACCATTTCACCACACATCAATTTGAAAATGATCTTGTGGAACAGTCTTGTAAGGTTGCCTGGGCATGGAAGTGGGAACTGAGGGAGAGAGGGGGATTCTGCAAAACAATCACACATTTGTCTCATCTATAAATCTCTGTGTGAGCTGGGTGTAGTGGCACAGGTCTGTAATGCCAGCACTGAGAGACTGAGGCAGGAGGCTTGCAAGTTCAAGCAAAGGTTTGGCAATTTATCAATTTAGCAACACCCTGTCTCAAAGTAAAAAAATGTAAGAAAAGAGCTGGAGATGTAGCTCAGTGTGAAAGTCTTGGATTCAAACCCCAGTTCCCAAAGGAAAACAAACAAATAAACAAACATAAAAGACCTCTGTATGGATACTCACACATTCTAAATCTCACAAGGCTACTGAAGGTGGATCCTGGGACCCTCAAAGCTTATACATTCCATTTTCTATACCAAAACAGATGGCTTTCCCTTTTTGAGAACAGTAACCGACATAGCCAAGAAGCAAAAGAGGAGTGCTGCCTCCTCTGGAATAGAGGTTTAGTATTTCACCACCCTATATAAAATGTATTTACGTTAGTTGAACAGCATCATGATATTCCTACAGGTTCATTTCTTGAGGCTTAGCTCTTCTTAAACATTTGAAATAACAGTTCTTTGTTGATTCGTATAACCCCAGGATGCTCATCAATTTTTAATAACAGCAAAACGAAGCAGATATGAAAATAACGTATAGAAAGGGCACATACTTTCTGATGTTTCTCCATTTCCTGCCATCTTGTTAGTACTTTGATATGCGTTGTGACTTGGGTGGTTGTCTTTCTCCACCTGGGCAACATTCTTTTGATTTCTTCTCAGAAAGTGAACCTGGTTCTTGCTAACCTACCTAAATTCACTTCCAGTCATGGTTTCTGCCCATAATGAATTTCAGGCATAGTAACATGTTGAACATTCTCCATTCCCCACTTTTGCCTCTAAATCTCTGTATCATGGTTCCTTTTAACTTACTTAATCATACTTATTAGGGGCTGAGGGTGTAGCTCAGTGGTAAAGCACTTGCCTGACATGTACAAGCCTCTAGGTTCAATCTACAGTACAAAAGAAACTTATCAACAATCCCTAACTCCATCCAACTCCTCCCATTAGTTCCATATCAATTTTCTACTTCTTTAAATGGATTCATATGGGTAGTAACCAGCCTCCTAGATGTTTAGCAAAGACCCTTATCCCCTGCTATTTCCCTACACCTTTGTCCATCTCTTCCCACTAATCAAATTAGTCAGGAATGGCAGGATATGACTTCTGTGACCAGGATGTGAGGACAATCAAGAAGCCCACATGGAGAATTGAAATTTCCTGTTCACAGTATTAATTTGGCAGCTGAATTAGTCAGCTTTTCTGTCCCTGAGACCAAATACCTGACACCTACAACACTCATAGGAAGGAAAGTTTATTTGGAACATGGTTTTAGAGGATATAGTCCATTGTCAGCTGGCTCCAAGGCAGGAGCATTATGACGGAAAATCACAAAAGGTCAAAGCTGCTTAGTTTATGGAGGCTGGGAAGCAAAGCAGGGAAACAGCACCAAAGAGGAAGGGGCAAGGGGCCACATATAGACCCCAAGGTCATGCCTCCATGACCCACATAAGCACACCCAGAAGTGTGCTTTACTAAGCTCTTGGGCAGCTCCCAAGTCATTCAAACTAATGACTTGATAATCACAACAGCCCTGTGAGTAAGCTGTGTTGAAAACCAATCTGACTATACTCAGGCTTTCAGCTTATTGAAATTTTGGTCCGTAGCTAATTGCAGCTCACACTAAACCCTGAGATGCCAATGTCCAGTTAAATCTTAAATTCATGACCAAGGAAGCTGTAACAGGCAATGTAAGTTTATTATTCATTTAAGTAATGAGCTTTGGAGAAATTTGTTCCATAACAATAGATAGCTAATACAGTATCCTTCACCTAGCTCTGATGGCTGTTTCAATGGTTCTCACTGTGATTATATGACCTCTAGTTCTTTCAAACTTCATACTAGATCTTTCAAATGTCAAACCAGATTGCACCTTACTCCTGATATGCTGAATTTTTAAATCTGTCTCACTAGCTTCAAGATCTTGCAAAACTATCTAAGTGTCTTATCTGTGGAGGATGTATGCCACAGTAGAATTTAATTCTCAAAAGTAATGTATATTCTGTGTTGATAAGAATGAAATAATAATCTCAATCTTGCCATCTATGAAAAAGAAAAAAAATACAGAAGTGTCACAGCGATCTTCAATACCTAGAATTGCGTAAGTATAAAGTGTGTCAACTTTACATTTTTTTCTTACACAGACTGTAACATGCAGTAGTGGAAGGACTCCATAAAGACACTTCTAGGTAACAATTACAGATCAAACACACATTTATCTTTTTCCCACTAAAGTGATTCTAGGACAAAGAGAAACACAGAGTAGAAAGGGGATGAGACATAACAAACTTTTGGAAGAGACTAACTGATCCAATGAAGATTAATGTTAGTAGAGTTGGTAAACCTATAAGCTTTGAGGTCAGTTTCAAAGTTAGTATGAAAGGAAATTTGATCCTTAGTTCCCTTCAAGATCGCACAGAACCAGGACCAACAGAATTTCTATAATAAAACTGATAGAAAAAGAAAGAAAGAAGAAGAAAAGAAGAAGAAGGAGAAGAGGAAGAGGAAGTACAAGAAGAAGAAGAGGAGGAAGAGGAGAAGAGAGGAGGATGAAGAAGAAGAGGAAGGAGGAGGAGAAGAAGCAGCAGCAGCAGCAACCTGGGGAGAGTGCTGAGCTACAAACATTGGCTGACTGAAATTGGGCAGGTAGGCTTATGCCTCCACAGTTAAGGGCATGACAAGATGTTATACCCTTAAATTACCACTGCTTTGGGAAGTGCAGAGTCAATCCCTCCCTCTTCACCATACACACAGAGCTTCCAATTGATAGGTGGGTGCCTATCAAACTTTAATAAGAAAAGGGTGCCAATAACCAAAGACCTTTGCTTAATGTGACAATTATGAGACTCCTGGAGATGTGATTGGATCGTGGGGCTGTGATACTTAGCATTGCACTGATCCACAGATGTTCACAGCTGGATGTTCTCTTAGGAGGTGGGCCGGGTTAGAGGTGGGCTGCTGGCAGCAGGCCTTTGGAGAGTGTCTCTCTCCCTGGCTGTCTTTCCCTGTACTCTACTTTCAGACCAGAAACACAAATGCACTTTATTTTTTTTGTGTGCAAAAAGTCGTTTTAAAGAAAACAAAACAAAACAACAACAATAACAACAACAACAAATAACTACAGTAGTAGCCCTCAAACATAGTTCCCAAGAAAGTTGGCCACATCTTGGGTGAATCACTATCCTGAGTCTCTGTCATCTGGACTTCAGTGCTGTCTACTTTAGGAATCACACAAAGTGCAGCGGCACGGAATTGGATGACCTAGCAGTTTTCAAGGAGAATGAATTTTTGCTTTATGAATTGGACTTAGATATTCCAATTTAGATAGAGTCAAGCAAATACAATTTGAGGCCTTTGACCTTCAAATGAATTCCATTCAGATTGTGCTTTTCTATGTAAATTTTATTACCTTCCAGTACTCTTCTGCATAACTCTTAGCATGTCTAGCAGAGTGCTTTGGCATAACCAGGTGATACTTACTCTCAAAAGTATTACTGTGTATATAAATATTTCAGAAAGCATTTTATGCCATGATATTGACACTATGTTTTAGATTCTGCTAAAATAATGGGCTAGTCAACCTTCATAGTTTTGTTTCTGATTTAGCATGGACCTAGATAAATGCTCCTAATTACTCAAAAAAATTGCTTCTACTTGACTATTTGGTACAATTTTCTGAGTGCTTAAGATATTTTTCTCTGGTAAAATGAATATTTATAATGGCAAAATCATTGCTTTTGTTGTTGTTTTGATGGCATCAAACCAGTATGCCTCGTCTCATGTGGATATGAGTATAGCACGCTATATTATTTGTGGCTTTCCGCATTGGCCCGTTACTACTTTGTCTTTTTACATGAGCTCAGTATATAAGAAAGCTGGACAGGAACAATATCAGGCTATTCTAATGAGGCTGCCAGAACATACTGAGGTTGATAGCTTGTCGGATAAGTTACCTATTGTTTCAACAAACCTGTTTGATATAATCCAGTTTAAGATCTTATTACATCATTCATTATTTTTCTTTCCCACTAATCTTTGTAGTGTATTTTTGCTTTCTTTTTTCCTGCATCCTCAGAGCTATGGAGACTGTTGTTTTAAGAAAAGATACAGCCTTGTGTTAATTTATCAATGCTTTGCAGCTGGGACAGGGAAACCAAAAGATATTTAGTACCTTGCTTTTTACAGATTGCTTACTGAAACTAGTAAATTCTACTGGATACAGGAGAATTAATTGTATATGAGTAAAGACCTGAGCAGATTTTAACTAGGTCTAGGTCAAACAACCATAAAAACAGGAGTAAATTAAAAGGATCTTGAATGTAGACCTCAGTACACAGCACCAATCTGGTTCCCCATGTTAGCATGTTTGTTTTGAGCAATTGGATACATGAATTCAGATTCATGAGCTCTGCTGCCTTTCAGGGCCACATATTCCTTTCTCTTTCAACATTAGCACTATTGCAGGGATAGAGAGAGTTAGCATACAGATAGTTAAGTAATGACAGAAGAAGTACTAAAGTTTCTCAAGAGGTTACTAGAATAAATCCACAAAAATAACACAAGAAGATGATGAAAAAAATTAAAAGAATTAAAGCATCAGACCTGAATTACTGCAAAATAAAATAGTAAAAGAGAAATAGACGAAAAGTACACAAAAGTCCAGAAAAAAATGGCAGAGTAGTGATTAGCAGCAAAATTCACCTTCTCTGAGATCTAGAAACCAGACACCCAGGAAATAACAAGGTGACAAATAGATCTCCGGGAATGGGGAAGGAAGTGGCAGGAAAATTAGAAGCTGCAGAGCAGGTGGAGAAATGGATCACAGTGCAGAGAAAAGAACGAAGAAGCCTGGAAGCTCCCTTTGCCTTGCTTCAGTGGAAAGGGAGCCTGCTGCCACCGACACAAGGTGAGCACCAGGCCAGTAGCGTGAGCTCCCCACAGCTGTTGTGAATTGCAAAACAGTGTGGGGTTTTGCTCTGAGGTGACTCCTTCCAAACAGACAGAAATAGCCAGAGAGAGGATCCAGCACCACACCCTTTGTATAGGGAGACAGTGCTTAATCCTTCCCTTTCTCAGGAAAGGATTGATTATTTAAGTCTGAGACTCAGACAAACTAAAAACAACTTCACCTCAGGGTTCAGAGTGTAACCCACCCACAGCCAATGGGTAAGAGACAGTCACAGGCAGGGAGTAGGGCAGACAGAAAACCCCTGAGAAGTTTAAACTCAGGTCAAAAAGGACACGGGCTGTGCCCCCCGTGGTGAAAAGCCAGGTGAGTCTCAGGCTGCATGTGGAAATGACGGGACCTGAAAGTACCTGCACTAAGTACTTGAACCCTTTCCCTGCTATGTGAACTAAGACATTAATGAAATAGAATTGATAGTGTCCAAATATTACCAACTTTCTGTGGTAAACTGATTTTTAACAAGGGTTCCAAAACAGTTAATAGGAATTCAATAGTCCTCTCAACAAATGGTTCTGGAACAACTAGACGTATATTTATAATAGAACGTATTTGGACCCCTAACTCACATTGTACACCCAAATTAAGCCAAAATGGATCATAGATTTAAGTGTAAGAGCTAAAATTATGAAACACTTAAAATAGCAAACTCTTAGAAGAAAATATAGGAGCAAATATTTCTGTCTTTGTTTTCAGAGAAACCTAAACTCTAGGCACAACAGATGAAGTCCCCATGGTGTTGATATCACCCTGCTAACTAATATTTCTAACAAACTTTCTGGTATTAAGTAAATTACTAGAAAGTATAAAATATAATATTATTTCTCTTGAACTCTCAATCAATTAAAGATAATTCTTTAGCCTGATTTGCTCAAGAGTATTCCCGGTATAAAAGCTTGACACATGTGTATAAGACCTCACTGAGTATTCTGCTTAAGGGTTTTCTTTTCTTTTGCAAAGCATTAAGGAAGTATCCCCTGCAGAGGATATGAGTATTCTGTGAGTTCATCCATCTCTTTCTTTTTACTTGTTTTTTCTTTTTTTTTAATATTAGTGTTCAAGATTCTATAAAGCATGAGGATGTGAAATGAAGCAAAGTGTGTAAGAGACAACCTGATATAAGAAACATTTCTCTTTTCCTTTAATCTCTTAACAGACTCATTCTAACTGCTCCCAAGCATCACTCATCCTTCATTGCAAATAGGACTGCTAAGTGCAGGGAAGAATCTGGAGAAAGAAAAGAAGAGGTTGAGTAGGAGGAGGAAAATCAGAAAGACAGTAAGAGGTATGTAGTACATTTTATTTATTGGCAATTATATGTGCATTTTACATTAACACATAATACCATGTGATCACAATATGAGACTTTAAATTTTATAGATTGAGTTACACTTTAAATGTGAGATCTAAAAGAGGAATTATATTGTAGACAATAGACATGTAAATCTAAAGGTCATGAAAGAATTCAATATTAAAAGTGTAAATTAGATAACTGTGTGTATAAGTAATTATTGAGTCCATAGGATTGGATAACATTACTTGAAAAAGAGTATAAATATAGAACAAAAGCAGACACGTAACCAAATAGGTGACAAATTTAGGAGGACCCACCAAAGGTGTTGGGACCAAGAACACTTTGCAATTGGAGATTGAAAGCAGTTAGGAGAATATGAGATTCAAGAATGTAAATAGAGAAAATGAATTAAAGAGGACTCATCCAAGTAGGTCACAGGCTGCTAATAGAAAAAGAAAAGAAACATCAGAAACTTGACTGTTGAATTTAGCAAGATGGATGTAGTTGGTGATACTGGTAAAACAAGCTGTGCTGAGAATCAGAGATGAAAGTTTGAATTTAGTTGGAGGATGAGACATGAGAAAGTTGAGGCAGCATCATGGAAAACAAGTGTTTGAGGCTAAGCTCGTCAAGGACATGGCAGCTCAAAGGAGAAAAAGATCGGGATTTTTTTTCAAAATGGTAGATATTACAAAACATTTTTATTTGTAGAGGAATAATGTAGTCCACTTACAAAACTTATGAGAAGAAAAGGTAACTACAAAAATAATATTTTGAGAAGGCTAGAGGGCTAGAATCCAATGAAAAGTGGAGAGATTGGCCATATATAGAAAGTGTATCAGGGGCTGGGGATTTAGTCCAAGTGATAGAGCACTTGCCTAGCAAGCACAAGGCCCTGAATTTGATCCCTAGCACCAGAAAAAAAAAAAAAAAGTTCATCATGTCAGTACATATGTCAGGAAGTCACTAAATACAGTCTAAGCATGCAGAAGTCCTGTTGATTGCTTCAGTCTCCTCAGTTTCCTGGATTATTTTGAAGTCTTTAATCTGTTTAGAACTCACCTTGTATATAGTGTCCAATTAGTATCTAATTTTGTTCTTCTACATGTGAATATCCACTTTTTTCCAATAACATTCATTGAAGAGAATGTTCCTATAATGTTTTAATACCACTTTTGAAAATAATCCATAGATGGTACATGTATCTATTCATTTCTGGAGTCTCTAATCTGTTCATTGGCAGGTAGGTCTGTTTTCTTTTGTTTTGATTTGCAATTATGATGCTGTTTTAATGAATGTAATTTTGTAGTATAGTTTGAAATCAGATATCACGATGCTTCCAGCTTTGCTCTTTCTGGTCATGAATGCCTTGGCTATTTGGATTTTGTTATGTTTCCATATAAATTGTAAGAGTGTTTTTTCATTTCTAAAAATGACATTAACATATGGGTAAGGACTGCATTCAATACATATTCACATTGGGTAGTATGGACACATTAACAATATTAATTTTTCCAATCCATGGGATATCTTTTCATTTATTTTTGTCTTCAGTTTCTCTCATCAACATTGTGTAGTTTTCAGAGTACAGGTTTTTTTTTTTTAACCTCCTTAGTTAAGTGTCTTTCTATATATTTTATATTTTTGTAGCTATTTAAATGGAATTATTCTCTTGATTTCTTTTTCAGGTATTTCATTGTTAGTATATAGAAATTCTACTGAAGTTCATTTTGTATTATGCAACTTTATTGAACTTGTTTATTTGTTCTAATAGTTCTCTAGTGGAGTCCATGGTGAGTTCTACACATGAGATTATGTTGTCAGCAAGCACATTTGACTTCTTTCTTAGTTAGATCTATTTATTTATTTATCATGCCTTATTCTTTTGGCAAGGACTTCAAATACTCTTTTGAACAGAAGGTAAGAGTGAGCATTCTTGTCATATTCCAGATCATGGAGAAAAGCCTTTCAGTTTCTTACCATTAATCATAAGGTTAGCTATGTGCTTCTCCTACACAGCCTTTATTATATTCAGGTTCATTTCTTCAATTCCTAATTTGGTGAGTATGTTTAAAATCATGAATGAATGTTGAATTTTTTTCAAACACTTCTCTGCATCAAATGAGATAATCAGGTGGTTTTTGTCCTTCATTCTATTAATTGGTTTATTTCATTTATTGATTTGTATGTGTTGAACCATTTTAGCATCCTGGCGATAATTCCCACTTGATAATTGTGAATGATCCTTTTACTTTGTTATTGAATTCAGTTTATTAGTATTTTGTTAAAAAATTTACTTGTATATTTATCTAGGATATGTCCTATAATTTTCTTTTCTTGTAATATGTTTGCCTGGCTTTTGTATCATGGTAATGCTGGCCTCATAAAAAGAATATGGAAGTATTTCCACCTTTCTAACTTGTTGGAATGATTTGAGAAGAAGTGGTATCAGTTCTCTAAATATCTACTAGAATTAAGCAATGAAGAAATAAGTACCTGGGATTTTCTTTGTTGGCAAATTTTATTACTAATTCAACATCCTTAGATATCATTGGTCTACTCAGATCTTATGCTTCTTTCTCATGCAGTCTTAGTAAATTGTATATATCTAGGTAGGTTATCTTTTACTAGACAACTTGCTGGCATATAATTGTTCTACTTATGAGCTTTTGTACTTCCAGATAGTCAGTTGTAGTCTCTCCTCTTTTATTTATGATTTGGCTTATTTGAGCACTATCTCTTTTTTGTCTAGTTAGTCTAGCTAACTTCCCTGTCAAGGTAAAGTCATAGGATGGCTCTTGGCAGAGTTAAGTGGATTTTTAACCACCTAAACCAAGGAGGCCTAACCCCTGTGCATCTCTGAAGTGGGAAGAGGTGGGTCTCTCCGTTCTGGGGTTGTGTTGTTGGGCTGGGCTCTGAAGGTGAGTGTGGAAACTAGCTGGGTAGGGACTCAAGTCACATTGAATTTCCTTTGACACTTCCAAAGACAGTCAGCTCAGCTTCGTAGGTATACTGTGGAGCTAGCTAGTGTGCTCAATCTGGCAGCACAGTTGGTGGGAATGCGGAAGTACTACCACAATCTGTGTGCTGACTCCTATGATATCTCCATTCGTTCTTTATTTCTAACTGGACCAGGTGATCTAGTAATGCCTTATCCCCAACGTTCCTCATGAGGAGATATGGAGTGGGCTTCCTGAGAAGCATCCTGACATTCTGGTGGAGCTGTATGACTGCATTTGTTTCTATTTCCCTGGTATAAACCACAGGCTCAAGGAAATCCTCTCCATCTGGTGTTATACTGACATGTGGGAGAAAGTGTTACAGCACAGCCCTGGTGAGACTGTTCTTCTTACCTTCCAGTTTAGTTTTCATTTGTTCTGTGGACCATGTGGGTATCTAGGATTCTTTCCAAGTTTGAATTTTTCAAAGAGATGTTGTGGTACGTTAATACTGCTAGTTGAAATTTTGGGGGAAAAAGGAGAGTGGAGACTGAAAATTCCTATTCTGACAGTTTGCTAATGTTCCCTCTTCTTTTTTTTTTTCTTTTCCTTCTCCCATCATCTTCCTCACAGCAGGTATTTGTTTTTGTAAAAACTTTAACAGGTACTGACTTATCAATTTTTTTTTCATTGATCATGCCTTTGATGTTATGTGTAAAAAGTCATCATCATACCCAAGATACTCTATGATTTTTCCTATGTTATCACCTATGAGATTTATAATTTTTGTTTTACATTTAGGACTGTGATCCATTTTGGGTTAATTTTAAAAAAGCATGAAGGACCTGACTAGATCTATTTTTCCGTGTTGATGTCCAATTTTTTCAGGCCCCATTTGTTAAAAAGGTTGTCCTTGCTTCACTGTATTGCCTGTTACCAGCTGATTAAGCTGCTTATGGTGGTGTATACACCTGTAGTGGCAACTACTTGATAGGCTGAGGCAAGAGAGATGCTTCAACCTACAGGTTCAGTTCAAGACTACTCTGGGCCATATAGCATGACACTAACCCTAAGCAAAAGACTGTTTTCCTGGGGCTCTGTTTTTGGCTTTCCATTATGTGCCATGAATCAGTTTTCTACTCTTTGACTATATTCTCTTGATAAGATTGTTATACAGGAAGTTTTAAAGTAGAATAGTGCCTATCTTCTAACCTTCTTCCACACCTTCAATATCGCTGACTATTCTGGGTACTCTGGTATTTCAGGGTTGAGTTGAATTTATTGATCACATTGAGAATCGATAACTTGACAATTAGTGAGTCTTGCTATCTGTGAACATGGAATATCTCTCCACTTAGTTCTTTAACTACTTTCATCAGAGTATGTTGAAGATATATATATATATATATATATATATATGTGTGTGTGTGTGTGTGTGTATATCAATTTGGTACTAAAACATTTCATTCTTTTTGCTGTAAATGTAAAGGTCATTATACTTTAATATTTTAATTTAGAATTTCACTCGGTTTCTTGTTAATTTTTAGGAAAGTAATTGACTTTATGAAGTATGTTTACCTTGTATTTTGCAATCTTACTATGATCACTTAAGGATTTTTTTTTAAATTTCTTCAATCTTTATACATAGATGACAATACAGTCTGCAAACAAAGACAGCTTTACTCCTTCTTTTACAAGAACTGTAGTTAAAATTTTCAGTTTACAGTACTGGGAATTGAGATACACAGAAATTAAGTAACTTTCACAAAGGCATCCAGCTAATTATTGCCAGAGTCAGGATTTAAACTCAGGATTCATATTCCAGAAACTGAGATCCAAATAATTTTACTACCAAATGTTTAGAAAAGTTACTTGAATATTAAGGTTATAAATTTAAAATGAGAACACTGTATGCAGGTGAATACTTTCCTTTAGCCAAGGTATAATGCAGGGGAATGCACTTCTAAATCAGTTGGTGAGGGGAAATAGACCTACTGTGAAATTAAATAATAGATCCCAAAAGCTGCCTTAAGTGATGAATTAGAAGTGAAACGTGAACATAGTTTCTACAGTTTTGAAATTCTTTTTGTGTAATGTACATTTTCATTACAAAATATTTTTTGGAATATTATTAGCCCTAATTCAAGGAATCACAGTAAATTATATTCTGACTTACTTTAAATCATGTTGGATGTGTAAGATTGCAATGACCTACCTGCAAAACTATAAATTAATCTACTATCTTCAGTAAGGCCATATCATTTTATTTTATTTATTAAATAATATATCCTAACTAGGAAAGAATGAAATGGGAAATTAATTCACTTGTGTTTTACTCTTTTTGATTAAATAAAAATTGTGTGCACAACATTTGATTTTATGCACAGTATAACAAATTAGAAATTTCTTTGAAAATGATCACCACGAATTGTGTTATCATTAAATGCTATACACCTCATGACTGGATTACAAGGCTATTACACACATTTTATAAAGTTTTAAACATTGAGATACTTGTAAAATAACTAAAACAATTTAATGATCTCCATCTTGTTTATTTCACCAAGAGCATTCTTTAGCTTAAAACTTCATATATATGTATTTTGGTACTGGGATCAAACTCAATGCTTTCCACTTGCTAGGCAAGCACTCTACCACTGAGCTAAATCCTCATCCCCAAAACTTCATAATTTCAAGACCTCAAAATTCTATACCATGTTTTAATACAGAAAATATCTTTGGATTGTGCAATTCTCTGCAGCACTCTGCAGCACTCATAGAAAATTCAAAAGTATACAAGTATATTTGAATTTAAACAGAAATATTCTGGTAAGCTAGAAATCATTAAGTAATATTTATCTAAAGGACTAATGATATTGTGGGTTGGACTTTGAAACATCAGTCATTGTAGTGAGTAAAATAATAATGATAATGATAATAACAATGTGTTGTCAGACGACTAGTAAGATGGGAGTGGATGGTCTTTGACATGATTTCTACCTTTCCCTAGTTAGCAAATACAAGTTTATTGGAAAACCACATTTGATGCACTGAAAAATGTCATGGCCCAGATCTCAAATATGAGAGGAAATTAGCTTTGACAGGATATTTGAACCCAATATATGTACAAGGCAGTAAGCATGGTGAAAAGCTTTCAGGCGTCATGGTATCATGAGAGAACAGAAGTTTTAATATATTGGATTCAGAGTATCTACCTGTAATAACAGCACTAACAAAGCAGCATATATTAACCATTATTGACAGTTTACGCCAGACCCTGTGCTAAGAATTTTATGCATAAAAACCCAATAGAGATATATTATTCAATTATAGAGACAGGAAGGCAGATTAAGTAGTGCATATAACGTATCCAAAGTCACAGACGGAGAGTATTGTGTTTCATGCCCTCTGACTTCAAAGCTAAAGTGCTTTATTACTGCCCTACACTCAGAAATGGGAAATTCAAGTGCTCACTGTGGCCAGGATGATGCAAGTGAGTGCTGTAAGTCAGACTTAAAATATTAGGAAGTGGTGGAGCCTTATGGAAGAAGACAACTTTAACTTTATTCTTTATAAATGATTTATTTTAATTTGCTTGTTTTGTTCTTTTTAAGTTAAAACATTCTATTAACCAAAGATAAGTTTAGCACGGTTTCCCAGCTGACATTCTCCCAAAGACAGCATAAAGTTTGTGGACTTGTGAAAAAGTCAGACTCAGATAACCAATCTTTTTGTATTTTTCTTCCATGAAATAAGTGGATCATTCCCATTTAACACCTTTATCAACTACAGAAAAATAAATGGATCATAACGCCTACAGAATTTGCCCTTTGTCTTGGTCCCCTGTTCTCACTTTCCGTTTGCAGATGCATCTTACACAAAACAAGTTTAAGCATCTACACTATTGTTTGGATGCATTTCTCTAAACTTAATAATTAGGACACTGAGATTTAAAACCTTACATATGATTCTATTTCCTCCCTTTACCTACCATAATCCTGCAGTATAGCTTATCCTTAATCAGTTCTCAATGGGTACATGGAATGAGCTGGGTAAGAACTTTGCCCTTATAAGTAGAAAATAATAAGCTAAGACATTTTGTTTTCCCCAACTGTACCCTGTACATACCCTTCTATGCAACTTTGTCCTCACTCCTTTTCCTTGTGGATACAAAAGAAACTCGCCTACAGTGGCAGGTACAAAGGATACAAGCCTGAAGTGGCACCCAAGTGCCTACATATCAGTGACATACTTCCTTAGATGGCTCTAAATAAGCATGCTTTCCAGAGACTCTGTACTCAAATGAAAGATTTACAGTTTTGCACACTTTAGCCTGAGATAGATGAGAATGCCCTCAAGGCATCTTTCTTCTTATCCTTGTACAAGGAACTTGTCTTCTTTTTAATGCTATTCTTTTCAGAAACAATGTTCTCTTGTACCCCCAACTTTACAGGAACTTCATTTCTAGCAAAACTGCAAATCTTCGAATCATCCAGCTCTGTCATTTGTTTTTGATTCTCACTGTAGATCTGGCTGAAAGCATCTAGCAGTACTCAGGCCACAGCCTAATCATGGGTCTACCTTGATATTCCTTCTACCACGTTAATTAGTCCACCACCTCAGTCTCTCAGAAAGTCACAGGACGTTGGCAAATTTAAACAATTTTCTGCTTAATGGTTATGCACATGGCCTCTACAAAGTCCTTGTTCCCCACTGAAACTTCTGAATATGGCCTTTACTATCTGCATTTCTATTAGAAATCTAGTCTTCTGAGCTCTGACCAGTGTTACATATCAAGCACTCCTTGCAACACTGTAGGGTTTCTCCAGCTGGTCTTTCCAAAGTTTTCAAAACCTCCCACAAACTGATTCCAAAGACTTCTTTCTGAGCCTCATGGGCAGGTACAGTCACATTAATGACCCCACTTCAATAGCAATTTTCTGTGTTAGTATCTTAGTTACTTTTTCGTCACTGGGTCACAGTACCCAACAACCACAAACTAAAGAAGAAGAGGCTTATTTTGGCTCACAGTTTGTAGAGGTTTCAGTTCATAGTCCACTGGTTCTGGGGCAGGGCAACATGGCAGAGGGGCATGGCAGAGGAGAAACAGCTCATGGCATGGTGGTGGGAAGCAGAAAGAGGAATCAAGGGAACGGGGGAGATATACCCTTCTAGACCATGCCCCCAGTAACTTCCCTTCTCCAAGCAAACTTCACCTTCCGAACCACATATAGTGATAAACTCACCAGCAGATTAATCCACTGATAAGTATCATGGCCCCAAAGCCCCATCTGTGAGCACCTGAGGCTTTAGTGAAACATCTAGATACAAACCATAACAATTAGAAACTTCCTTCTCACTAGGACAAAATAACTAACAGCTGTTACTTAAAAGAGGCAATGTTTATTTTTGCTCACAATTTCAGGGGGCCCAGTCCATGATTGGCTGGATCCAAGAAAGAAATAGCATGGCAGAATAGCATGATGGAGGAAAGACTTCACCAAGTGGTGGCCAGGAAGCAAAGAATAGCAGAGGGTGCCAGTACCAGAGTACACCCTCCTGGGTCACAACCCCAGTGACCAGTCTCTTCCAAACTGGCCCCACCTCTGAAGAACAGAGTCAGCTATGAGCTTACAGGTGGATGAGTCTACTGATGATCATAGCACCTCCATGATCCAGCCACCTTCCAAACACATGAGACCTTTTGAAGACAACTTAGATCTAAACCGTAACATTGTGTTATCAAACTTGAAATTATCTTAATGGTCATTTTATTTGTATTTAAAAATCCCATTTTAGAGAAATAGTTATATGATTATTCCTAAATAATTGTGTCATCTATTCCAATAATTATCATAGGAATATTTATATAATTTTTATTTTCATATATTAAATTATATCTATATAATTCATATCTCTGTATTTTATGTATATATTAAAATTTTACATAAATTATATAATATAATTTATATGATATATTAAAAGTCATATCTTTTCCCTCATTGATGCTTAGTATAGTATTTTGTTGATAGAGGTCACTTTGTAATAGTTGGTGAATTCAGCATTCTCGCAAGCTTTTTATTGAAGTAGAACACACAAATATTGAGTTGCACAAATCGTAAGTGTATAAGAATAAAATAAATTGAACACATCTATGTAAACCACCAATTGGATTAAACAACAAATACTTTTACCAATTCTTTGACACTCCAGTAGCTTTCTTTTGAACCCTGCCAGCCCTGTTCTCAAATCTACATTGGTAATCATTGTCTTGACATCTAACACCTTCCAATAGTTTAAGATTTTATGTTTCATTTTACCATATATAATAAATATATACACACTTCTGAGTGTTATTATTTTTGTCTTTTACTTACCAATATTATGGATATTAATGTGTGTCCTTTGCATAAGAGATATTTCTTTATTATAATTGCTGGCAGTATTTCTGTGGGGGACTTTATTGTGGTCAACTTCAGCAGGGAGAGCCAGCCGGACTGAGTTGGGGGCAGTTCTGGGCTTAGAAGATCCACCTGAGGATTGTTGCCAACACAAGATAAAAGAGAACAGGAGCAGAAGATGGGCGCCAGCAGTTTCCCAGAAGCTCTGTTGCAGCTGGTTCTCCTGAAGGGAACTTGGCTGTTATTGTAGAAGGAGCTCGGGGCCTTGTTGTCCTGGAGGATGGCTACTGTCTTTTCCAGGGGAGCTCTGGTCTTCATCTCTGCTGTGAGTATCATATCTTGGTTCCAGTATAGATTTCTTCAGCCTTTTAATGCAGACGCAGATGTACATGGGACATTGCTGTGGGCTTCCAGCCCTTGGTTGGATCTTTTGGGTCTCCAGTGCATACGTAGATGTTCTGCACTCTTCCTGCATTTGGCTTGTCTGTGTGAGTGTTGTAACTTAGACTTGTCCTGTATTAAATCTGTTCTCTTGCAAACCATTGACTCTAGAAAAGTAACTACTACAATTTCCTTCTGTGACTATTTCGTATCTCTCCATTCTAATATGGATAGAAATTTTGGTAATTTCTAACATATTAAAATTTTAAAATACACCCCTAAATAACACAAAGGATAGAATGATACAGAGAAAATTAGTTGCTACTGAAGCAATACTTAGAAAAGAATAGATAATCTTTGGTGCATTAAGAAAGAAGAATACTCAATATAAATCAGTATAACATTTATGCTAAACTGTTAAAAGCTAGAAAAACAATAAATTTAATTCAAGAAAAGTAGATAAAGAAAATAATAAAGATAAGCCAAAAATATGATGAAGTAGAAAAACCACATGTAATAGAAAATTTCAACAAATCCCAAAGAAAAATCTTTGAATGGAGTATTCAAATTGACAAACTTGGAAGAATAATCCAGGAGCAAAAAGAAATAAAGTTCACTTACAAATATAAATACAAAAAACAAACATCACTACAGACATTTCCTTCATTTAAAAGATAATATTATATGATATTCTGAAAACTTTATGTCAATAATATATAAAATTTTATATGAAATGGACAGTGGAAAATACAATTTAAAAACTGATAAAAAAATTAAAACTTGAATTTTGTTAGTACATACTGAAATATATGCATCAGGGAGGATATAATAGTGAACAAAATTTGTCCTTGGTTTGAAGGAGCACATAATCTAGTTGGCTAATTAACATCATGCAAACCTGTAATAATAGAAAGCAGTAGAAAATGGGAGACATGCAGACATCTTACTTAGATTACTTCTGATTCTAAAGAAAGGATTTTTTTCAGACCAACTGAAGGAAAACAAAAAGTGCGGGTGCAAATTTTTCTATAATACTGGTACTAAAAAAAGACACAGAGACTAATGGAATAGAATAGAGGACACAGAAACAAACCACACAACTACAGTCACTTAATTCTTGGTGGAAGAGCCAAAGGCAAATGTTGAAGCAAAGACAGCATCATTAACAAATAGTACTGAGAAAACTGGGTATTGAAACTATATCTTTGTCTCATCCTTCACAAAATCAACTCAGAATGGATTGACGACCTAGGTATAAGATCTGGAACCATGAAACTTCTAGAAAAATCATAAGGAAAACATTTGAAGTCACAGGCAAAACTTCCTGAATAAGACTCCAATAGCAAGAATCAATAAATGGGACTACATCAAATTAAAATGGTTATATAAAGTGAAGCAAATGACAAGAGTGAAGAGAAAGCCTAAAGAATGGGAGAAAAAATTTGCCAGCTCCTCTTGCAACAAAAGATTAATATCTAGAATAAATAACTCAAAAAATGTACATACACACAAACACAACCCAAATAGCCTAAACACACTAAGTGGATAAATCAATTAAAAAATATATATATATATAACTAGATGTCAAGATTAGGTTTTAAAGATTATGTATTAAATTGACAGCATTCTAAACTAAACAAATAGTAAGCTTTTATTCTTTTTAAATTAATAAAACATTATTGAATTAAAAACTTGCATACCACACAATCTACAAACTTAATATGCAAGATTCAATAGATTCCAGCACACTGACAGTTGTACAACTATAACCATAATCAAACTATTTCATTTTTTGTTATCCCAAATCAAAAGACTTTACCCCCTAGTCGTCATCGCACAATCCCCACCCCCCAATCTAGGCAACGTCTAAACCATGGTCCATCTCCATAGATTCTCCCACCCTGGGAATTTCTTTCCTTTCCTTTTCTTCAAAATAGACCTTTCTCGTAACAGTAAAGATGGCACCAACATATCCAAATATTTTTAAATCCTGCAAAATAAGCTCTCATACTACACCAGAGTGAAACCAGATACTAACAAGAGAAACATACTTAGAATAAAATTTATCATTTTTTCTTTCTCTTTTCTCTCTCCCCTCTTTTCTATTACATTTTTTTTTCTGTATAAAAGAAACCATATAGTGTACAAGCTTGTGTGTCTGACTGACTTCACTTAACATTATTGTCTCAAGGTGCATCCATTCCTACAAATGCCTCTAATACATCTTTCTTAATGCAGAGTACAAGTCCATTGTGTATAGGTGCCATATTTTCTTTACCCATTCATCTGCTGGTGGGCATATAGCAAGATTTAGCAAGTATGAATTTTGCTGTTTTAAACATAGGTACACATACATCACTGTGGTATGATGTTTTTAACTCTTTTGGGAAGATACCCTAAAAGAGAATAGCTGGGTCAAACGGAATTTCTATTTTTAGTTTTTTGAGAAATTTCCATAATGATTTCCATGGTGGTTATATTAATTTACTCTCCCTCCACCAACGAAGCAGTGTTCCTTTCTCCCCATAGCCTTGCCAGTATTTGTTACTAGTTGATTTCTTGATGGTAGTCATTTTTTCTGGGGTGAGATGAAATCTCAATGTTGTTTTAATTTGTATTTCTTGAGTAGCCATTAATGTTGAATATTTGTTCATGTATTTATTGGTTAATTGCATTTTTTCAACTGAGAAGTGCCTATTCATTTCAGATGCTAATTTTTTGATTGGGGCTTTAAATTTAGGGGGGTAGCTATTTTTTTTGTTTTTAGTTCTTTATATATTCAAATGTTAGTCCTTTGTCTGGGAGTAGATGGCAAAAATTGTTTCCCTTTCTGTAGGCTGTCTCTTCACTTTGTTGGTGGTTTCCTTTGAGGTGCAAAAGCTTTTTAATTTGGCGTGATCCCATTTGTTGATTTTTGGTATTTTTTCTTATGCAAACAGGGTTTTATTCTGAAAGTCTTTTTTCTATACCTATGTCATTGAGAGTTTCACTTATTTTGACTTCCAGAAGATTAATTGTTTCACTTCTAATGTTTGTATTTTTAATCTATTTTGATTTTTGTTTGGTGTATGGTGAGAGGTTAAATCCACGTTCAACCTTCAGCATGTGAATCCTTGCACCATTTGTAAAAGAGACTGCTTTCTTCTAGCAAAGGGTTTTGGCCCTTTTGTCAAAAATCATGTAACTGAGTGTGCCTGAAGTTGTTTCTATATCTTCTGTTTCATTGATCCACATGTCTGGTTTTGGTTTTGTTTGTTTTGTTTTGTTTTTCTCAATACCATGCTGTTTTTAAAACTATAGCTTTGTAGTATAACTTGAGGTCTAGGATTGTGTTTGATGCCTCCTGCCTTACCCTTGTGGCCCAGAATTGCTTTTGCTTTTCTAGGTCTTTTCTGATTCCAAATTAATTTTAAGATCGCTTTCTCCAATTTTGTAAGAAATATTATTGGTACAGTGAGCACTTTTGTTTGGAAACAATTCGATTTGCAAACAGAAGCATTTGGCAAAATTTTGTTTTTGTTTGCAAACTGTGCATCTCGTGACGAACATGTTCACAGCCATCTCTCACACACAAACACAAAACTGGCTATCTTTTCCAAAACTGTAGAACAAATTAAGTTTGTAAACCGATGTACCACTATATTTTTATTATGATTCAATTTAATCCATATAACAGTTTGGGGAGTGTGGCCATTTCAATTACATTAGTTCTGCCTGTTCAAAAACAGAGTCTAGCTTTCAATTTTCTGATATTCTCTTTGATCTCTTTTTTCAGTGCATTATACTTTTCACTGTAAGTGTCTTTCACTTCCTTGGTTACGTTAATTCCTAAGTATTTCATTTTTCTTGGTGCTGTTGTGAAAGGCATTGCTCCCTAATTTCCATCTTAGTGAATTTGTTATTGGTTTAAATGAATGCTATTGATTTTTGAGTGCTGTCTTTGTACATTCTTGCTATATTACTGAATTTAGTTATTAGTTCTAGGACTTTTTCATTGGAGTTTTTAGGATTTTCTCTGTAGAAGATTATGTAGTCAGCAAATAATGATAATTTAATTTCTTTTTTCCCTATCCATATCCCTTTTATTTCTTTCCCTTGTCTAATTGCCCTAGCTAGTGTTTGAAGAACTATGTTGAACAAAAGTGGTGATAGATGTCATCCTAGTCTTGTTCCTGATGTAAGAGGAGACATTTTAAGCGTTTCACTTTGAAGTGTTATGTTAACCTTTGGCTGGTCATAGATAGTCATTATCGGATTAAGATAAGGACCCTGTAGTCCCATTTTCTTTGAGAAGTTTTATCATAAATGAATGATGAATTTTATCAAATATTTTTTCTGCATCTATTGAGATGATCATGTGGTTTTCCCCTACTTTCTGATTGTGTGGTATGTTATATTTATTGATTTCTGTGTTAAATCATCTCTGCATCCCTGAAATTAGTCCTATTTTGTCATGATGTATGTTCTTTTCGATGATTTGTTGCATTCTGTTTGTCAGTATCCTATTGAAGATTTTTGTATCTATTTTCATTAAAGAGATTGGTCATTTCTTCTGTTTTTCAGGTGGGACTTTTCCTGGTTTTTGGAATCAGGGTTGTGATTGCTTCCAGGAATGACTTTAGACGTAATTGGTGCTTTCTTTTTTATTTCATTAAAGAGCCTGAGGAGTATTGGTATTATATCTTCTCTAAAGTTCTTGAGGTTCTTATAGAGTTTGGCAGTGAATACGTCAGGATCTGAACTTTTCTTAGTGGGTAGGTTGTTCTTAATTACTTCTTCAAATTCACTAACTGGTATTGGCTTATTGAAACTTTTTATCTTCTTGATTCAACTTTGGTAGTTCTCATGTATCTAGGACTTTATACATTTCTTCTGAGTTTTCCATTTTATTAGAGTACTGGTTCTCAAAGTGTTACCAATAATCTCCTGATTTTTTACAGAATCTGCTGTGATTTCCTCTTTTCTTTCTAATTGCCTGGATTTGGGTCTTTTCTTTCCATTTTTAATAGGACTGACTAAGGGTTTATCTATTGTGTTCAATCATTCAAAGAGCCAACTCTTCAATAGATTGATGCTTTTTATTGTTTTTTAGTTTCAATTTCATTAATTTCTGCCCTGTTTCCTTCCATGTACTAGGATGGGCTTGAATTGTTTTTGTTTTTCTAGGACCTTCAGGTGCATTCTTAGGTTATTTATTTGAGCATGTTCTGTTTTCCTAGTGTAGGAATTCACTGCTATAAACTTCCCTCTTAGACTCCTTTCATTGTGTGACATAGATTCCAGAATGTCATATTAGCATCATCATTTGACTGTAAAACTGTTTAATCTCTTCTTTACTTACATCTGTAACCCACTGACTGTTCAAAAGGGTATTATTTAATTTCCATAAGTTTGCATAGTTTCTGTGATGTTCTTTGTCATTAATGTCTAGTCTCACTGCACTGTAGTCTAATAGTATGCATGGAATAATTGCAGTTCTTTTGCACTTACTTAAACATGTTCTGTGGGCTAAAATGTGGCCTGTTTTGGAGAAAGCCCAGTGTGCTGCCTAGAAGAATGTGTACTGTTTTATTATTGGGTGGAACACTGTAAATATCTCTCAGGCCAATTTGTTTGGAGGTTTGGTTCTGCTCTGATGTTTCTCGTTAATATTTTGCCTAGTCGATCTGTCCCTTTATGACAGTGGGGTATTGAGATTCCCCATTACAGTTGTGTTGGTATTTGTCTTAGTTACTTTTCTTATTGTTGGCACAAAATACCAAATACCTTAAATTAAAAGGGGAGAGGTTTATTTTGGCTCACAGTTTATTGCGATTTCAGTCCATAGTCAGCTGGGTCCAAGGCATGGGGCATGTCAGAAGGACACACAGAGGAGAAACAATAGTTCATGTTGTAGAAGGCAGGAGGGAGCAAAAGCCTGCCTTCCTTCTCTCCTTTTATATTCCATTTAGGCTGTAAACCTATCGATTGGTGCCACGCACACCTGGGGTGGGGCTTCCTTTATCCACACCCTTAGTCCCCGTATCATACCTCAGTCTACATCCACACGCCCTAATTCAGCCACCTTTGAAACTCTCCACCTATGACCACATGAGGCTCTGCAGAATGTCTAGATATAAATCATCACAGTGTTCATGTGATTTTTCATGTCCATTAGTGTTCATTTTATGAGTTGGGTACACCAGTCCTGGGTGCATGTATATTTATTGTTCACTCTTTCTGTTGAAGAGGTTCCCTTAACCAATATGTAGTGACTTATTTTATCTCTTCTTATCAGTCTTGGCTAGATATCCATTTTATCTGAAATTAGTATAGCAACTCTTGCTTTTTTTCTGGTTCCCGTTATTAACCTACCATTCTTGCCAACCTTAAAGGAAATTTAAAGATGAATAACTTTACATATTGGGGTTATCACACACATTTTAGTGAACAAATACAAGGGAAAATATTTGAAACAGCAAACAATAAGATGTGATGGATACCATGTCACTATTCTGAAAAAAAGAAGAAATAAAATTCAGTGGAAGAATGACATACGTTTTCTAAATATGGCAGCATTTAAATTGTTCTGGGAGAATTTTTACAGGCAAAGATGAGACTAAAAGTGACTCTAAAGTAGTAAAAGCCTCCTGAATGAAGAAAGCAGGGTATGAAAGCATTAGTTATCTTTTAAACAGTGAAGAACAGTTTAGTTGGATGAATAGGGTAAGACAGTGGTAGGCCTAGAGATAAGCAGGGTGAGGAGGGTTAAATATTATGCTCTGCAGTAATTGAACAAACATTTTTATTATCATCACTTTTCCTACCTACCCCTCAATTTAACCATTTCAATGATCTAAATCTTATATAAAATTTAAGATCTAGACTGCACATTCTGATGGCTCTTGACCTAGTTATTATAGATAAGAAATGAATAGAGGAATGACCTGGAGGTAATTTCCCAGGAGCAAGGAGAAAACGATAGTCAAATTATTGTGTAAGAAAAAAAAAAAAAACTGAGACAACAATTATATCCAAGGTCATTTTAAAGTGCATTTAAAACACTATGACAGATGATAAGAAAACATACCATTAGTGGGATTTTTCAATTTTTAGTATGCATATGTAGTTGTGCAATCCACGAGGGAATAATTCACAGTTTGAGATACCATAGCTGTATATTTGCTATTTTAGATGTAGCTGTGTTGTTGGAAGAAAAAAATGTGCTAGGATCCAGTATTTTTGGCATATCTATCATCTCATGAAACTTCAATGTTATAGATACAGTACATAACAATGATCATATATTGAGAGTCAAAGCATGTGGCTTCTACTTAAGGTGATAAAATGAAAACACTAGGGGAGAAAACATTTATATCTCTGAGAATTTGAACATGTCTGAAAGATGACAAGCAAGTGGAAATAGATTGATGAACAAGTGAAGCCAGCAAAAAATAGCCAATAGTCCATGGGAAATGGCCAAAGAAGATGAGAAATGTTCTTCCAAGGATGGAGGGATTCAGACCTGGACAACTGAGGTTTTGAGAGTGGAAATCAGAAGGACAAAAACCAAAATGATTAATTTTAAAACGTTTAGGGTTGGGGGTGCTGACTTACGATATAATCCCAGCTACTGGAGAGGTCAGGGCAAGAAGACTGCAAGTTCCAGCCCAACCTAGACTACTTAATGAGACTCTGTCTCAAAATAAACAAAATAAAAAGGGCTGGGGATGTAGCCCAATGGCAAAGTGCTCTTAAATTTGGGTCATAGTACCACAAAAATGAATAAATAAAAACAGACAAATGAATAAATCCACACACATGAAAAACACAAAACAAAACCAGAAAAACTGTTTAGGGAACGAAGGTATCAGCCACCCTACCTGCTTTCTTCTCCTGTAAGTGTGCGTGCGTGCGTGTGTGTGTGTGTGTGTAAAAAACCACTGATACTGCTCAGTCAAGCTCTAGAATTAATCTTCTCACAGAAATAATGAGTTTACTAATGTCTCATGAGCCCAAGCAATATTCTTCTGCAAGACATGGAAGAAAATGCATTTTGTTTAGCCTTGAAGAGGGATAAACAGCCTGATTTTTTTCTCAATGAATATGCATAGAATTTATAGTCTATTTGTATATACAGGTGAAGGAGTCACCTTGGCACATCAAATAAGTCCACATTACATGCCTGCAGTTGTCAAGATATGCTTTATTTTATCAGATATTTGAAGGAAACAAAAAAATAAAAAGATGGACGAAGAGGACATAATAGAACAATGTATGAGCAGAAACTTTTATTGTTTTGTTGGGTACTGGAAGCAGAAACTTTTAAAATTGAGGAAAATTCTCAAAAATTGCATTCCGATTAGTAGTCTGAAATTATAAAGATGATATTAGATAAATAAGACACAATAAAATGGCAACAAAAATTGAAGAGATATCTATTGGAAATTTAAAACACAATCAACAAAACAGAAGGAACCCAACAGTACAAAAAATTAGAAACTACATGAATATAATGGACAAAAACAGAAATGAAAAAATTGTGAGAATAATAAAACAGACAAAAGAGATTCAATTTAGGACACATACAAAAACTAGAGAAAACAGAAGCTAGAAAACAATCCAATCATAATAAAATAATACATCCCAAAGCCTAAGGAAGATGAGTCTTTAAATTGCAAAAGACCCATAAAGTGATAAACAATAATAAAATGTGACATGGCTAATATATCCTCATAAAATATTAGAACTCAAATTAAATAATCTTGTAATAGTCTCACCATCAGTAAGACTGTTTGAAACAGACAGATGTGGAGCAATTCCTCTGAACTACTTTGGGGAAAATCTTTGTTAACCTGAGACTTCTATTTGCAATGAAATGAAAAGTTAAAAATGAATAAGGTAAATATAAAAGCATATTTAGATATAGAGGCAAAAATAAAAATTTTAGTAGCTTTCTTGAAAATATTTCTTATTGAACTCCAATTTTAAAAAATGAAACAGAATCAAAAGGAAGATGAGAAATAGGAGAAAATATAAGGAATCCAATTTGTGCATCCAACAGACAAACTCAAAAGAACAATGAAAAATTTCACACCAGATTATACTGCTAATCACCTGAATAGTTAGGTTTGCTCTTAAAAAATAAAGTTGAATTGGTAGAAAAGGGATGCAAATTTTAATTCTTATTTTAGCCCCATCAGTACAGATCAAATTGCTACATAGTATTTGTAGTACTTAATCTATTTTTACAGGGATTTTTAAAGAAGACACAGGAGGGGACATTTTACAAATAGCTTTCTTCAATACCAAAAGTAAAATTTGTTGTAAAGTTATTAAGCTATGCTCCTATAGTCCTATTTACATTTTTTAAACTTGTCCTTGTATAAATTTTATTTCATCTAGGATTTTCTTATTTCCTGGACTACTGTAGACTTGATTTTTATGCCTTTTTGTATTCTTGGCATCGTTTCATTTTTCTGGACCTTCTTCCCACTCAGTGTTCCTTTGATTACGTGTAGAATTGCTCACTGGAAGATATTGCCCACAACTCTCTTCTAGCTCTCCAGTCATGCACTAATCAAGAAAATTAGGCTTCACCCAGTGTGCAACCTTATTCAAAACAAACTAACGTGGGCGATGAAAAGAACAACTTCTTTACAAATGCTGCGGATAGTTTACATCAAAGAGGAAAATAAGAGAAAAGGGAAATGAAGAAACAGAGGGAGGGAAAGAAAAATGGAGTGAAAAACATGAACATAACACTCTTAGACTTCTCTGGGTATGGGCATTGTCTGACTAAGCTTGAGGACATTCAATAACCAGGATAATAAACTGTGATATGTTAGATTTGTGATTCACTGGATGGAAAGGCTGAAATAATATTTCCTTATGTTCCACCCTTTACTTTGCTATTACACATTATAATTGAAAGCCTTCATTTTGCAACCTTATTGATCCAATGAGGAAGATCTCCAGGGCTTTAAGGAAAAATGAAAGATGAAAATGTATTCGTGTATGGGTGATGTGTGTGTTCAAAGATTGTGAAGATTTCTCTACGTTTTACAGTAATCTTGAAGTTTAGCTGGGTTCTTTCTTAAATCTGTTGTTGGGTAGAATTCATAGCATAACTACATTAGGAATTGGCTGGCTGGTGTGCAGGTAACCGGACCTTGTGTCTTCTTTTCATCCTCTACCGTCTACACAGAGAGTGTCTCATATAACTGGGCAGGCCTCTGAACACAGAAGACTTTCAAGGCCTACGACTGAAACCAACACTTACGTCTTTGCTTTCTACAGTCCAATAATACCTAAATCAAACCCATGAGCAAAAGCTTCACCTCTTGATAAGATGCTTTCTCTTCTAAACCCCAAAGCACAAAGCTCCAGTTCTACCTTTATTTTTCTCTAAAATTTCCATCTGTTTTGTGCTCAAGGACTTTATGCCCCAAGCTGTCAGATCCATGATGGCAGGTACTTTGCATAGAAAGGCAGATTAAAGTGAAAATGATCATATTCATTTTATTATTTGAGAAAAACTTAGGTGATTCTACAAGATAAGGAAGAAAGCCGGGCCTGGAGAGAAAATTATAGTTTTTAATTTAATATTAAATTTTTTAATATTTGTTTATGAATATCACTAGATACAAAGAAAACTGAGGTTGTGGGTGACTCATTCTTCCCTGAATGAAGGTATGCAGGATTAGAAGAGGTTTCACCAATGATGTGGTAGTAAAGTAAAATCTTGAAAATCAGTAGGAGTGTGTCGCATACTCCAAAGCTACCTGTCTCTGAGGACTGAAGGTGCTGTTTTCTCAGATATTATTAGTTAGTAACCATGGTTAGTCCTCTGCCCTGTAAAAACAAAGGCACAGCATGACAAGTAATGGGTAACAATTACGGTGTTTTAATCACGATTGCCAGACTTGTTTCCTTAGCTTTGGGAGTTAGTTCTAATAGCTGCAAAAATCAATGGGAAACCAGGCTTGGCTGTAAGACTTTCAGACAGAGCTGCTACTAATTGCTCTGTAACTGCAGGTCTGACTCTGTTAGCAACCTTACTTCTTAAGTGATCCTCTTCTCATATAATTCTCCTCTTAATGGCTATTTGTACAGAACAGCAGAGCCGGAATATCCCTGGGAGATATCTTGTCCAGACTTTTATCATTGGAGACCTTTTTTCCAGACACAATCCTATTTAGCATTGCAAACAAATCAATGAGGAGTGCCCCGCTTGAGCAACCTTGTGTCTGGTCTGTTCAATCGCTGCCTAGACTTGCAGCTACAGCGCCCCCAGTGGAGACTCCAGGGATAACTTGTCACCAGATTTTTCAAAAATGGTGAAAATCTTTTTTGTCTAAAATTCTTCCTATAGGCAAGGAAATTAATACCCAGAAAAATAACTGATTATTTCAGGTCACACTAAAAAGATTTGTCATAGGTTCCTGAGAGTCATATCACCTTCCTCTTTACCATGGTTAATACCATTTAGCAATAAATATCAGGAATTGGGCACAGAGTTGAGAATAGCCTCTTGCCTATGAAGTTCATTTAATCCCTTCATTTTCTCACGTGAGATAACAGAAAACAATGAGTCTCAGAACCTCCAGAGCCCTTTTAAAAACATAGTGCTGACAATCTGGAACCCTTGATCTCATTCTATAATTTTTAAAAACTATTCTTCCAGATCATTTTATTTACTAGTACATGTTTATAGTACATAATATTTACATTTCTTGTGTTTGGTAGTACATATACATAATAATCTTAATTCCTTTTTTATCCCCTTCCCTCCTACATTCTTTCATCCATCTCTTGATTCCACACACTTTTTTTTTTCCTTTGGTACATCATTCTATAACTAATATGGTGAAATTTCCTAGGCCAGAATGAGAGATTAGAAATGTTCCAGCTGATTGTACTGTAGCTCAACAAGAAATAGGCTCAAGATTTGCCCCTGGAATTATTTTTCCACAGAATTTGTGACTCACAAATCTTTGAAACTGAAAAATTCATGTGCAAAGGAATATTTGACTGGACTTTTACTTATTATAAGGACAAAATGACCTCAGCAGTGGGAGAGCTACATGCAGAATTCATTCATAACTGTAGTTTGGATAAGCAGTGTATTTTCATACCACTTCCATTTTACAGATTTCTACCTGAAGTCCATTCCTATACGTGATCATTCCTATACGTGATCACTCAATCCAATGAGAAAGGCTATGGAAGCCATATTAATGTTTGTATTCAACCATCTTTCCATATGCAAACATCTGATAGTAAGGATCTACTGAAGTAAGATTTTGGTCCCCCAAATTGAGACTGTTCAAAATCTCATGTCTCATATTCTAACTTCATAAAATGCAAACTGAAAAATCCAAATTCATCTAAAGTAGCTGAAGCAGGTGTGCTTTTGTTTATAAAATAAATTGTTCTAGAGACATTGAAAGAATCTCAGAAATCAAACTGATACTTTCATATTTTTATAAGGAAGGATCAGAGTTGAGGGGCCCAAAGTTAGAAACAATAGGACTAAAATCTGAGTTAAAGCCAAAAGAGTTAAGTATGTTGAATTAAAAATTAGGTAATACACAAACTAAATTTCCCCTAAAAATATATACACATGAAAGCTGGACTATCTCAGAATAAATAAAAACAAATTGGGATGAAAAATTTAAATTTAAATTTAAATCAAATTAAAAATTTAAATCAAATTAGAAAACAGATTACTTGGAAACTTGGTAAATTACTGTTAGCTTTCAACTTGTGTTTATTTTAAATAAAATTTGGGTACATAGCAGCAGAAGAACAAGGGAGTCTTTACACCCTGTTGGTCGTTCCTTTTGCTGGGCAGAAGCTCTCCAGTTTGATATGATCCATTTGTTGATTCAGAATGATTTCCCTTGCAACCAGCATTCTTTTCAGAAAATTCCTGCCTAAAGCACCATTCCTAATAGCCAACTATCAGAAGCGCCCTGTATGTGTCCATAAACCTATGAATGGATAAAGGAAATGTGCTATTTAGAGGCAATGGAGTACTGTGCTGCCATAAATAAAGATAACATATGTCATTTGTAAAAAAATTGATGCGACTTGAGACCATAATGTTAAGTAAAATAAATCAGACAAACAAGCTTAAATATCACATGATTTCTCTTATGTGAGAAACCCAATTATATAGAGAAAGTAAAACAAAAGACAGCAAATGGAAGTAGGGAGATACATCTTTCTCAAATGGGAAGAGGATCAATAAATAAAGGTAGGAGAGAGGGAGGGGAGAGGAAGGGGTGTGAAAGGAGATGAAAAATGTAACTAAAATGCATTATGTACATCTGCCAACTCCACACAAGAAATGTAAACATTATGTATTGCAAACATGTAGTAATAAAAAATAGATAAATGGAGGAAAAAGCAACAAGCTTTTACTCATTTTTTAGGTCAATGTGATTTTACTTTTTGGGGGGAGGTGGGGTGCTGGGATCGAACTCAGGGCCTTGCACTTGCTAGGCAAGCTCTCTACCACTGAGCTAAATCCCCAACCTTGTCAGAGTGATTTTAGATGAAAAGTTTTCTACAAATCGCAAGTGGTCACTGTAGTAAGGTCCAATACAAAAATCATTCTGATTCAAAGGACTGTTCTGAAACACCATTTGGCCTTTTAAATAGGCACTCAGAGCCTTTTATTCACACTTAATAGTGAGTAACTTTGATAACTGAATGAAGGATTGGGTAAAATTCATGGCTCTGCCTGCATGTTACATTGATTTGGTTTAAACGGCTGCCTCTGATTTTTCTGAAGTCCGTGAGCTATTGTAGGAGATCTGAAGGAAGTGAGCATGGGGGTGCACGTCCCTAATCCCTGCATTCTGGGAGGCTGAGGCAGGAGGACTGCAAGTTTGAGCAGCCCAATCTGTGCAATCTGGCAATTTGGTGAGACTGTCTCAAAAAACAAAAACAAAACAAAGGGGACACTAAAAGGGGACATGGCTTAGTGCAAAGACCTTGGTGTCGATCCCTTGTAATAAATAAATAGAGAGGAGAGACAGACAGACAGACAGACAGAGGTGTGAAGGGCACAGCCATGTTTCCCAGTGAGGAAAGAATCAAAGAGTCTGTGCTATACCGGTCTTGCCGGCGCCAAGGTGCCCTTTTTTGGCGACTACACCTGGAACAATGGAAAGAAGCAGGGCAAGCAGAGAATGCTGCTTCTGGTGATGAGATGGTCTCAGTCTACTTGCCAAGGCAGACAGCATGGTACTTGGATGTGTACTGACTTGGGACCCAAATAGTCCAGTAGGTTGGAAACTGCTTTCTTCCCTGAGATCTTGTGCAAATGATCCCGTCAGTCTGACCTTGTGTCATATCTGTGTGTATTTTCTCATCTATAAAATGATAGATATGAGATTTACAGCTCCTTCTCAGATTGCTGAAGTCATTTTTTTTTTCCTGTTGGTATCTGGAGCAAGATACTGCAAGTTCTCTGGAACGATCGGTTCTGTGCTCAATATTCACCACAGCGTGCATGCCAACATGGCCAATTGTGTTTCCCTTGACAAGGATGTCATTTAGTTTGTGTTGTGTTATGAACCACCCAAAACATTTGAAATAACAACAATTTCCTGAGCTGCTGGTTCTACAAATGAGTAATTTACTGGACTTAGCTGAGTGGTGTGTTGTGAGTGGTTTGGGCTGATCGCGGCTGGCCTTCTCGTGCACCTCCGGTCAGTTGCTGGGTAAACCAGGCCTGTCTGGGCAACCTGGAGCTTCTGTCTGTGCAGGCAGCCTGGATCACTCCCATGGAAATAGTGAAGATAATAAAAAAGCAGAGTAGAGGCTCTAAGACCTCCTGAAGCCCAGGCCTAAAATAAATACAATGTAGCTTCCACTACATTCTTTTGGCTAAATTAAATGATATAATCCCAGCCCAAAAGGAGTTCAGTAGAAAAGGTGTCTCTTGATGGAAGAAATGAAAGAATTGGTACGATTTTTTGCAATGTCTCACAGCTGGAAAACTCTTTCTGGAGGTGTCTTAATTGATAGAGGAAGTACTGCACTGCACGGCAAAATGTTGATTTCTAGACCCTTCACTCAATCTTGTTATCATCATCTGCAAAGCAAGGCATTTGTACCAAAAGATGTATTTTATTTTAACTTAAAATTGCTTCTTCCTGTGACTGATCCCAGGACTAAGACAAGCATTGATGACAAGCATTTATTTATTTGGGGGTTAGGAGTTTCTCTTTCCCCCTTTCTGACAGGTGTCTTGGGAAATCCTTCTGGAGCAGCAATCTGGCCTTTCTTCTCATTTTGCCAATCTGATCACCCTGGGGTAGAACGATTTAACAGGAGTAATTAATCATTGTGTTTTCTAAAATTAGAAGCCAAGGCACATTAGCCTCATATCAGAGAGCATGTACGCAAGTGAGGGGTTATGAAGGAGTGTGTGTAATGAGAGAGGTGAGAGTCTTATAATTAAGGAGGAGCATAAATAATAATGAAAGTCATTAGTGCCACTCGGTTGAAAGAATGTCATAAATGTAATTGGGACATTAAAGTGAAATCCATTATGACAAACATTAACACATACAAAGGAGGGGAAAACGTGGTTATCTTGGGCTTGACAGATAGTGTCAGCTTCCAGTGGGGCCCAGATGGCATTCAGGAAAATGTTATGAGCAGTTTTATTTTCATATTTTTGGTTATGTGATATTTGGGAATCAAATGACACAAACACACAAGGAGTTTTCACATGCCTGGCCTTGAGGCAGCTGGCAGAGAAGTGACCAAAGGCGGCAGCAGGCTACAGGACTTCCATCTCGGATGCGTGACTTTTCTCTTAGGTACTGCAGTGTCTGAAGGCGTGTGATGCAGTCTGGCGTTTTTCCTCTGTGAAATTCCCCTCCAAAGCAGGCATGCAGTTTGGATGCTTTCTTTAAAAGACAGCAAAGTATGGGGAAAGCGACAGGGATGAGAATGAGGACATTTAAACAATTATGCAGGAAATTATATGATGCTAAAATTGAACATGGACAGACTGTGCAATGGCAAGATTCCCACTCGTGCTGAGCTCTGCAAAGGGGAGGAATTTGTCTTTCTCTACAGGGCTTTAATTTATGAGTATGAAATAATTCAGAATATATAACAAAAGAAAAAATTAAATATGTCTGGAAGTGGCAGCAAAGAGAAAAAAATTTCGGCAGTTTTAAAAAGAGAAAGAATGAAGATAAAGAAAAATATGTATGTGTGTTTGGACCTGTGTGTGTGTGTGTGTGTGTGTGTGTGTGTGTGTGTGTGTGTTCAAAGGAAAGGAATGATAAATGTTGGTGGTGGTTTGGAAAGAGAAATTCTTTTCTTTGGTATCTCTTTTCAGGACGGTGTGGAATCTAGGGCATCATCTTCTTGCCACAGAAGGGAATCTTGAGGATTTAATGAATCTATATAAATAAAAGGTTTAACACACTGAGTAGACAGTGGTAAACCCTCACTAAATGAGAGCAACAATAACTATTATTATCACCATTATTGTTTTATATATCAAGTTTGTGGAACAATCAATGTATTTGGGGATCTAGAATTAATGCATGATGGAGAAGAGGGAAGGCAAACTGACATCAGTGTCAAGCCTGGTGCGTGCAAAGAGATTTAGTATGTTACCTTATTTAATCCACATTGCAAAGCTGATCAGTAGGTATTATTGCCTAAAATCAAGAAGGCACAGAATCAGATAGTTTAATGCATGTAAAGCAGTTAAACAGTCACTCGTGTAAAATAGAAGCTTGGTAAATATTAGCTCATAAAATTGTCATGCTTGAAGACGTACTATTAATCATTGGGAGAATCCAAATTTAAATCCTCTTTTTTTTAATTCCAATTGCTCCAACCTACTTCTAACATGACTCACTGGGTAAAATCCACACACCCACAACTGGATATTCTGTAGCAAAAAGGCCATGTGTACAGCTGGGCTGCACTAGAAGGCCTTTAAAGTCTGCAGGGAAGGACTTGGGTTGAAATCCCTGCTATAGTCCCTTAGAAGCAGTTTTTCTAGTACACAGGTAGCTGTGATACCCAGAGTCACCTTCAAGGAAGGAGTCTTGTTGAAGCTCTTGGGAAGACTGCCTACGGGCAGTCTTCAAATGCCAGTCTTTCATGATTGTTTCAGTTGTCAAAAAGCACCTCATTCAAGTCATAGCCATTCTCCAAATAGTCCATATTTGATGACAGATGGCTACAGAATTAAAAATGCTTAGATATCCGAACTCACTAGGAAGAAATCTGAAGAGCCCTCACAGCTGCGGAACTCCTTCCGGGTGGGGGAGGGGTGCAGGCTGAAGTTTTGAAGTTTTCACTGGACCTGCGTTAAACCTCAACTTTTCTTCCAGTCATGAAATCCTCTGCCTCCCCACTCCAGGAGTGAATCCCAAGTGCTCTTTTTTATTATATGAATAAAAACAAAATTTTATAATCAAATAATAAAAGAATAAGAATAGGTATTACATTGTGTATCATCATCTTCAAAGTAGCTACTCGGAGTACAAACATAAACCAAAAAAGATTCCTACAAAAGTGAAACAGGTAGCAACAGAAATCTTTCTTTTCAACAAATGAAGATAAACTAGTAGTATAAATGAAACCAATTAGCATATATTTTGAAATATTTTTAAAACAATGGAATTGGTAATTTGGGGAAATATATGAACTTTTCCCTATTTCCTATTCATCTGTCTTCTATTTTATTCTTTGTGTTTCTCATATAAGAGAAACCTTGTGATAGTTGAGCCTGTGCGTCTGATTTATTTCACTTAACATTATGTTCCCGAGTTAGACCCATTCACCTGCATAAACCCTGCACACTAACCTGGTCCAGACTCTTTGCGGGGATCTCAAATGTTAACAATTTTGAATCTGTAAAGGGAGACTGTGTGGTAGTAACCTGAGACATTTGAAAACATGGACACTCAGCAGTATTGTTCAGAGGGCTGAAGAATTTTAGTCACCACCCCCAATCCCATCCTCAAGATCATCTGTGGGGAATGTCTCAGCAGGCAAAGGATATTCTTTACATACCTCCATACCTTACAGAACTTCCCCCAGGAATGTGTTCTGATGTAGAAGAAAACTGTTTAAAATGAATATCAAAGGCATCAGAGAAGGAGGGGAAGAAGGAGGAAAAGGAAGAGGAGGAGCAAGAAGAGTAGGGGGGAGGGTCAACACAGGGCAATATTTGGGCCAGGAAGGAAATGCAAAGAACAGTCTTTTTTATCACAGTTTAGCTGCCTGACTTCCAGATCTAAATAAAAGAGAGCAAGACCTGGGTTCATATAATAGCGGAGCTGAAGAAGGACAGGAATATGCTAGCGACTGGTTTAATTTTGTTTTTTCACTTGTGTTTAAATTCTCATTTACATGAACTTTTCAATGAAATAATCTATGAATATAATTTCATAATTAAAAAGTAGCACATATGTTACTCCTTTGGCATTCTAATGCTAATCCATCAGTTTCTAGAAAGTAGAAAGGATTGTTGACCCAGAGATTTTTTTCAATTAGTGAGTAATGTCTTTGCTTGCTTTTAGAATTTTCAATTCCTTCTTGTCTCTTTTTTTAAATTTATACTTTTGTTTAAAATATTCATTTATTCAAATCCTCACAATTATTTGTAAAGTCGCAGCACACTTTAGAATTAAAGGATGCTAACCAGTTACTTCCTAAATGTTCATTAACACATTATTTTTTCATAGAAAGTTGATTTCCAAAGCATAAACTATTTTGGAAAATGATATTTATTATAATGCAGTAAATCAAATGTATCCTTTCTTATTTCTTCATTACTAGTTTAACTCTGTACTTGACCTTCTTTTTCAGGTGGCTATTAGGCAGTCATTTTGCAATTACTTTATTGATGTATCTATCATATCTATCATGCCTTTGCTACTTCTCCCCAACTATTAACATGGTATTTTATTTTAAACAGTTTTTAGTCTCTGTTATTACAATTTTAACCAGGTAATTATTTAAAAGTATGCAATTTAATTTCCCAGCATGTTTTGGAATGCATAAACCATTAATACACTATTGATATATAATTTGATTTCACCAAGTTAGTATATGTTATGCATTTATCTTATAAATTAGTAACAATTCCTTGTTAGTTAAGATTTTCTCCATACTGCTAATGTTTCATGTGCTTGAAATGAATGTTTATTTCTTCCAAGGATGTCATGGGTTATTATAAGAATCTATTAGATCATACTTGCTAAATGTGTCACTTAACTCTGATATCCTTACTATTCACCCTTTTTAGATTTGTCAGCTAATCGCATGACTCTTCCATTTTCAAAATTCCATCCGTTTTTTGATATCTTTGTATCTAAATGAATTTCATATTCAGAAACATCTATGGAAATGCCAGCAGTCTTAAAAAGTGACACTTTCAGATAGACTGGCAAAGGTACATTTGCCATCTTTCTTCTCTCCTGAGTCTTTGCCAGAGTCGGCTAATTGATCAAGGTCTTGCTTCCTACAGAGCCCAGATGCTACCTTGGAATATACTGCTCAAACTGACTGATGCCAACTGATTAGTTTGTCCTTCACTTAAAACCTATTTGCTCTCTGTCCTTAAATGATCATCAAATCAAGAAAGTAAAATTGACTGATGTCTACCAGATTTGGAGAGAAATATCAAATCAATATTTTCTCACTCAAGCTATTATTCACAACAATCAACTCAACTCTGTGAAACGTAGAAGATCTCAAAACATAAATTATCTACAGAACCTTCTGGAAATAACTGCTTGACAAAATTTAGACAACCAAGAGATGAATTAAACTGAAAAACCCTGCACTGATGAAGCGATGGTAAATGTAAGCCATCAAAACATGTTTAACCAATTATAATTGTAGGAAAGAATGCAAGTAATTTATACAGTGAAAATGAAGAATGTTACTAGGATAAAATAAGTTAAAATGTCTGTTTCATAATTCATATATCTCTATCAGGATACAGTAGCTTAAGCAGTTGACCCAGCCTCACTTAGTAAATGTATCAATAAATGAACCTCTTGGTGAATAGACTAAGGTATTAGCAGAAAAACAGTTCTTTATCATGGAATACTCTTAAGCAAATCTTCCTGGTTTAGCATTGCTTATCATGGACAAGATTAGTATCAATGAATTTATGAAGTATGATTCCCGAAGAATAACATAGAAGATAAAAAACTGTGTTACTCAACTTTCATGTGACAAAACACCTGAGATAAACATTTTAAAAGGAGAAAAGATATAATGGACTCATGAATTCCAAGGTTTCAGTCCCTGATTACATGGTTATGTTATTTCTGGGCCTGTGAGGAAGCAGGACATCTTGGCAACAAAGTGTGGTGGAACAAAGCAGTTCACTTCCTGGTGGCCAGGTAGCAAAGAGAGAAATGGAGAGAGATAGCCAAAGAAGACCTTATGGTCTGTCAGGTCACACCCCTATGACCCACAGCTTTCAACTATATCGCATCTCTTAATGACTTATTCAGATAGAAACTCATCAATAGATTAATCCCTTGATGAGGTTAGCATCCACCTAATCCAACCAATCATCTTGCTAAGTCCTCCTCTGAAAATTGTTGTATTGAATATAAAGCCTTCAATACACAAGTCTTTGAGGGACAATTCATATTTAAATGATAACAAAAACTCTCTGGAATACAAAATGGGAATATTTCATGATGAAAGAAGTTCCCACATTGAAAGAATCTGACAAATTTCAATTAAAAGCTTCATATATTAATCTGGTCCAAAGATCTGTTATTTCATAAGGAAGAATGAGAAGATCTACAAAGAGTCTCCAGTAACTCTCTGTTTTGCTTGTGCCTTAAAATTACTATTTATTGAAATAATTATTAAAGCTTGGTACTGAGTGAGACCATTTGTGTGACCCAGATTTGACAACCAATTCTTTATTTTGCTGAATAGTTAACAAAAACTGAAGAGTTGAGTAGGCAGGAGTATCAAAATGCCTTCTTTCTGAGCAGAAAGTACATAAGTACTACTCAAAACTGAAACATGAAACTACTAAAATATTTTAATCCTAACATTTTAGTATTTTTCATAATTTTAGGAAATTCCATTTGTTAAAATATATTTTTATATATTATTCAACAAATCCTTTGATTTCTTGTTCTATATCCAACTATTTCTTATTTTGTTATTATTATTAAAAGAAACATAAAATCTCTTTAAAATAATTTCATTTATCTAATTATATTTCCGAGAACACACATCAGAAAAATGTGTGTTCTCGGAAATATAAATATATATTTCTATATTTATATAGAAATATATACATCTCTATAAATACATAAATTCATATATATGAATATATATTTATATAAATATATTTATATTTATCATATATTTATATTCTTATGTTTTTATTTTTATATTACATTTATATATTTATGTTTATTATATATTTATAATTGGTATGAATGATTTTTACATGACTTATTTAATAATTACTAGCCAGCTCCTTACTACATGTTCATTTAACAAGCATAAGATCCTTTGGCATTAGTAAGTCCTGAGAAGCAAAATGATGGAAATATGGTAACCAACATTCCCAATACTACCATTTTTCTTCTGATCTTGTACTTAATACAAATTTTTAGTGTTTTCATTCTATCACTGCTTTCTGTATATATTAGGCACTCTTTATGCCCAAACTACTATTGTAAGTGTTAACAAAAGGAAAGAAAAGAAAGTCTCAAGGAGCATACAGTGCAAAAGAGAACATCAATGTTTAGAGCATTATTATGAAAAGTAAGCTGTAGATAGAGTAGATGGAGGCTTGAAAATGGAGATAATAACACTTCTTTAGACAAATCAAGATTTCTTTTTTTGTTTGTTTGTTTGTTTTTGTTTGTTTTGGGTGCTGGGGATTGAACTCAGGGCCTTGTGCTTACTTAGGCAAGTGCTCTACCATTTGAGCTAAATACCCAGCCCCCAAATCACTATTTCTAATCCAGATTGGTGCACTGGTATACTCCTATTATCCCAATTACTCCTTCAAATCTCTGTTACTTAGGAAGCTGAAGCAGGAGAATACAAAGTTCGAGGCCAGCTTGGGCAAATTAATGAAACTCTGTCTCAAAATTTCAAAATAAGGTAAAATGTAATTCCATGATAGAGTGTGTACTCAGCATGTGCAATTCCCTGGGCTCAAAGGCCGCAATTCCCACCCAAATACACATCTAATCCATTTTATATTTAAACAGTTTAAGACTTTGATATTCTGTATTTGAGAATAACACCTTAAATAGGATGCAAAATGCAACTTCACAACTGCCCAAAATAGTCTTGAAGGAGAATCATAGTTTCTTAGGCAGTCACCTTACAAAGTTCAAAGAACATTAGCTGGCAAACAGAGGTGTGAATGATGATCCTGACTCTAGCACTGTAAACCATTATGATTAACATTGTAAATAACCAGAATTTTGGAAGTGTCATAAATTCTCTGGGTTGTACATTTTCATCATACACATTTTGGATACAAAAAATATGAAGCATAGCCTGGTGTTACCATGAAGTAATAAAGAAATTTATAGCAGAGGAGAGAGATTGATGTAGCTAAAACCCAAATTAGGAAGTTTTGGCTTAGCCATCAAGCAGTAGGTGTTAGAAAACTGACATTAAAGATGGGAAAGATGGCAAAATGTTTGGTAAAATTGTTACCTGCAGCAACCTAAAAAGCAAATCGCACACTTTATAAATAGGCTATGGGAAAAGAAGACAGAGACAGACATATTAGTAGTGTGTGTGTACCTTTATTTGATGCCTTTGCCAAAGTTTTAGAAGAAAGAAATGAACTCCAAATAGAACTGGCTGGCTTGCAAACAGAAATGAAGGAGACGTTGCGTTGGAATATTAAGTAGACTGCTTCTATACTCCAGCTAAGATGGATTATAAAGAAATTTTGAACGGAACGATGACCAGTAAAGCTGATCATATAGTTAGAGTAATGAAAGTAAAAATCAAAGTATAGTTGTAGCCTACAGACTTATCATTAAAATTATTCAGAGGGTTAATATATTATCAGAGAAATGGTTATAAAGGGTGTGGATTCACACCTACTATTGCAGAGACTTTTTTTAGGAAGAAAGTAGAGATATGGGCATGAGGGATAAGAGGATAAGAGGAGTGTAAAAAATCCAGTCCATAAAACCACTTTCAGTGTAGTTATAAGCATATAGAATTTACTGAAATTAATTCCAAAGGCCTATTAAGATTTTTAAAAGTAGTTACTACCAAAGAAACCAGGAACTTGAGACCTAAAATAACTCTTTGTCTCTCAAATTTCCATAGGCAGAATGCAATGTAAGAAAGCTACACAACCCACCCAAAGCCCAAGGAGAAAAACTGAAAAAGAAAAAGTTTTCTGAAGGCACTTCTTAGAGACTTCAAGAACAAAGAAAAAGACTACCCCAGACAGTAGCATCAAGACCTCAACCATTCTTAGCAAGTATGCATTCTAGAGTGTGTACTTGCACATGCTGAGTATGCACTCTATCATGGAATTACATTTCACCTTATTTTAGCATCAAGACAGAAGAATTTAAGGCTATTAGGAAGATTTCAAGATTCCTACAAACTTGTGATGCTGTGTAACACACATTTCTTCACTTTGAAAATGGAAATGTTTGTTGTGGTTATCTTTTCCTTCTCCAGCCATTGTCTGTTAGGGTGGGTTACCAGTGGGAAAGATAAGCTCTTTTAACTCACAGATTTCCAGAATTTTATACAGATCTGTCTGGACCTGATTGAGTGATTATTGTACATTACTGGGAGATCCTAGACACTGAAGCAAAGTTGTGACCAGATTGTGAAGAAGGATTACTATATATATATATAGTACATATATATAGTATATGTACTATATATATATACAGAGAGAGAGAGAGAGAGAGAGTAATCAACAGTATTTAATGTTATATATAGATATATATAACTGAAATTAGAAAAATATCCAGAATATCTGAGTTTAATAATTATTACTTATATCTAAATGTGTTACTGAAGACTCAGAAATGTTTGGATGAGTGATAATATAAAAATATATTTTAAAAAATCAGTATAAGGACTTCCAGGAAGATGGCAGAGTGTTAAGCAGAAACCAATCACCCTCTCCAAAATGTGGAATCCAGACACTGGAAAATAACAACTTGCAGAAGAAAAGTAGGGAGGTGGATCCCTGGAATCCAGGAAAATTGGATCCCTGACAGGAAAATTGGAGCCTACAGAGAAATCGAAGAGACAGTTTCCAACACAGAAAAAGAAAGGGGCAAGCTGTACTTTTTCTCGGACTCCCGGCTCAGGGCTTTTGAGAAGGGAAGATGGAATCTGCAGAGACACAGTGGAAGCAGGCGACTCAGAGGCTTTCATGGAGAAGAACACCAGTGTAACAGAGGAGTGGTTGCTGTGCGTTACAACAGTCGGTGAGTGATACCCGGTCAAGCATCTGCCAAGTACCCTGGAGAGAGTGCTTGGTCAGACACCATTCCAGGGAGAGGCCAGCTGATCCTAGAATTTGGAGCTATCACGGGTTGGCTTAATTTCAGGGCTGCAAGTGTTAAACTCCCATAGTGACTGGGTAAGAGAAACCACAGGAGATGTCCATGGTCAAGGAGCCATGGTCAGCCCAGCAAGAGGCACCCAGAGTATATAAGTTAATGACTCTGGCCCAACTCCCATGGCCAGAGGCCGGGTTCAGCCTGTATTTCCATGTATTTCAAAGTCCCAGAATTGACACCCTGCCCTAATCACCAGTGTTTACCCAACACAGATCTGGGCTCTGACTGCCTCCTTTGTCTACCAAGAATAGCAGAGTCACACCTTGAATTGGACACTGCCACAAAACTGTAAACCCCATAAGATAACCACAGTTTGAAATGACAGAGAAATTTCTTTTTTTGCTCTGCTTTGCCTATGGTTTTTATTTACTTTTGTTCATTTGGTTGGCATTTGTTGTTGTTGTTTTGGTCTTTTTGTGAGTGTGAACATTGTTTTTAGTTTTAGGTTTGTTTTGTTTTGTTTCATTCTTAATTTTGTTTTCTTGTTTCCTTCCATCCTGCCTTTTTCACCAGTGTCCTGAGGCTTGAGTAGTCTTCCTTTGTTCTTCAGTCTTGCTTCTATTCTCTTTTACTTCTTTTATTAATCTATTATTTCCTATTTTCCCTTTTACATTTTCTCCCTTTAATATTTCTCTCTTATTTTTGCTCTCTGCATAATTTTTCTCCCTCTTTTTCTTTTGTCTTCCAATTTTTTGTCCTACCTTCACCCAACTCTGGACATCCTTCTACTCACCAATAAGATCTTTTGTACACTTCTCTCTTTTTCTCATATCATAGTGTTTAAGGTACCAAAGTGTTCCTTTTGCATCCCCACATCCCCAACCATAAATCATTAATAATATAACCATAAAGCTTTGTGAATATTTTGATAGTTAACGCAACAATAAAACTGTTGAATTCTTTGCTACCATTAACAGAGATATAACTGCTGCATTTAGTACATATTAGCTGTAAGTTAATACCTGGTTTACCTTAATGTTTACACCATAATTGAAAGTTTCTTCTCTAAGAATAAAAGTGGTACATAACTAGTTCTTACAGTATGTTAATGTTTAATTGGCCTCAGCCAATACTACTGTAGCTGTTTCACTTGATATTAACTGGATCACATAATTTTCAATATTTCTCAGTAAGCCAAAAATCAGATACCTTTTGTGACATCAACAATACTAGAATATATTCCCAGAGAACTTGGCTGCTGGGCTAACTACACTGCATCCTTCTTTCCCAAAATAACCAAAGTGGTTGAATCTTGGGGCTATAGCAACAGACTGTAGTGAGTCATGCCCAGAGTACATCACTGAAAAATAACTAAAGAGATCACTATGATAGCAACAAAGTCTTTAGACTACAAGGATCCAGAAACCTCACCACAAAACAAAACTAACAAACAAAACCACTAGAGACATGAAAAAACAATTGGCAACAAAATGCCTCCCCAAACCCCAAACTACTCCAGAGGCAATCCAAGGGGCAGTGAGGCAAATAATACTATAAGCCACATTTCTGAATTACTTGAAAGCATAGCAAAGGAGGTTAGTAAACAGTTCAAGCAGATGCTCAGCAAGATTAGGGAATATATAACTAAACATAATGGAAATAATAACCAAAAAAAGAAGGAGCTCTCAGATGGCAAGAAGAGGAACCTAGATGAGCTAAACAAAGTAATATAAAACCTGAATTACCAGTTTCCCAAAGAATTAGAGTGCATTAAAAAGTTTCAACCAGAAATCCAGAAGATTAAAAGTCATATTGAAAGTATAGGAAGCAGAATGAACCAATGTGAGACTTTGAGAGTACTCCTTCCCTTTAAGTTTCGTTAAAGAATTTGAGGTGTATTGTCATAAGATTCTCCCTAAAGTTCTTATAGAATATATCAAAGAATCCATCAGAACCTGGGCTTTTGTTGATTGGTAGCTGTTATATTGTTATTTCAATTTTATTGTCTTTTATTGGATTATTAAGGGTTGTTTGTCTTCTTGGTTCAGATTTGGTAGTTCATATGTATCTAGGAATCTAGCAATTTCTTCGGATTTCTCCAGTTCATTTATTTAAAGCTTTGCAAATTAGTTGCTAATAATTTTCTAAATTTTCACAATGTCTGTTGTGATTTCACATTTTTCTTCATTTCTAATTTCATTGATTTGAGTCTTTTCTTTCTTATTTTTGGTAAGATTGACAAAATATTTGTCAATTTCATTTTATTTTTTTTTAAGAACCATCTTTTCGAAACATTGGGGTTTTTTTGTATTTTCTTTGTCTCAATTTCATGAATTTCTTCTCTGATATTTATTATTTTCCTCCTCGTACTAGATTTGGATTTGAATATATCTTGTTTTTCTGGGACCTTGAAGTGCATGATGAGGTTGTTTACTTGGGATTGCTCTTTTTTTCTGATGTGGCCATTTGTATCCATAAACTTTCTGCTTAGGACATTTTTCATTTTGTGCAATATCTTCTGGTACGTTGTACTGGTGTTATCATTTAATTCTAGGAGCCGTCTTATTTTTTCCTTAATTTTTTTTCTGTGATCAACTGATTATTCAAGAGTCCATTAATTGCCAAGCATTTGCATAATTTTAATTTTGCCATTGATTTCTACTTCCAATGTGCCATACTCTGACAATATGCATAGTATAATTTTTTATTATTTTGCATTTATTTAAGCCTACTTCTTTGGCCAGTATGTGGTTTCTTTTACAGAATCTTCCGTGTGCCACCGAGAAGAATTGTATTCTATTGTTGTTGGGTGGACTCTTAACTCCACTTGTTCAAAAATTGTCTCGACTCTAATATTTCTTTTTTGAATTCTTGTCTAATTAATCTTTCTATGCATGGGAGTGTGTTATTGACGCCATTCACTATAATTGTTTTGATGTTTATCTGATCTTTTATTTCCATTAGTGTCTGCTTTGTGAAGTTGGATGTGCTGCTGTTTGGTGCATGTATGTTAATAGCTGTTATTTCTTCCTATTGAATTGTTCCCTTAACCAATATGTAGTGACCTTCTTTGCCTCTTCTGATAAGTTTTGGCTTCAAGTCTACTTTGGCTGAAAATTGGAGAGCTACTGCTATTTGTGTTGGAGTTTTTGCTGCAGTGGGGTATTGTTTTTCATACTTTGAACTTTAGTCTACACGTTTCTTTTGTGGTTAAATGTGTTTCTTGTATAGAGCATATCATTCCATTTTTTTTCCCTTGATCCACTCTGTCAATCTCTGGTTTTTGATTGGGGAATTGAGACCATTCAAATTGAGAGTTATAGCTGAAAGGTATTGATTTCTGCAACCTTTGTGTTATTTTCCTGTTGCTGACTCCCTTCTTTTCCTTCTGTTTAACCTCTCACCCTACCTGTTATATTCTTTCTATGAGACTTTTGTCATTGCTCACTTTATTGTCTCTTTTAGTATATCCTTGAGAAATTTTTGGAGTTTTAGTTTGATGGTCAAAAAAATTATTTTTGGTGATATTTATCTTGGAAATATCTTATTTCTTCACCAATTTTGAAAAGTAGTTTTACAGGATATATGAATCTGGGTTAGAAGTTGTTTTCTTTTAGGGTTTGAAACACTTCACCCCAGGTTTTCTTGGCCTTTAACATTTGTGTTGAGATGCATGCTGTGATTCTAATGGGTTTACCTTTACAAGAGATTTGTTGTTTTTTCTTTAACAGCATTTAAAATTCTGTTGCAGTGTTGGAATCCTGAAATTTTAACTCTGATGTGTCAGGCAGAGTTTCTATTCAGATTGTTTCTATTTGTAGTTCTATATGACTCACCTATCTCTATTTTTTATTCTTTTCCCACATCTGGGAATTTTCTGCTATTGCTTCTGTAAATAATTTTTATGCCATTTGTACCATCTTTTGATTTTTCATTAATTCAAATTAATCTTAGATTATTCTTCTTTGAGTCATCTCCAAGTTGTTGGATGCATTTTTTTATGTTCTCTTATTGTTTTTAAGTCATATCTCAGTAATTGGTCACCAATAAAAATCTATCTTCTAGCTCTGACACTCTGTCCTCACACTGGTCCCTCTTACTGCCTGAAATTAAAATAGAACTTTAGAAATTTTAATCTCTTGAATTTCTGGGGGCTTTTTTCGTTTGTTTGTTTTTTGAGTCAGGGTCTTATTACATAGTTCAGACTGGACTTGAATTCACTCTGTCACCCCGGCTGTCCTCAAACTTGTAGCAATCCTCCTCTTCAGCCTTCTAAGTGCTGGGGTTACAGGTGTGTGCTAGCACATCCAGTTTGTTTTGTACCTTTTCATCGACTCTAATTCTTTTTTTAAACAGGACATGTTTCCTTTAATTTAGCTCATCCAGATTTTTATTAATGTCTTCTGTAGACTTGGTGATCACTTTGTTTATCACATCCATTATATGTTTAATCTTCTTTCATCTCACCAAGCACCTTATTAATTTTTTTTAATCTTCTGCTGTCTTTGTGAATAATTTGGTTGTGTGGCTTTTGAGTTCTTCTCCCTGAATGCCCCATGGAGATACCAGCTTTGGGGGAGTTGGGAGTTTTTGGAGGCACTTTTTTAACATGTCTTCTCATGTTTCTACTTTGTTCTTGTTTGTTTGTTTCTGCTGAGGCTTGTGGGTTGGAGGAATTTTTTGCTAGTATGGAGACCTCTTTCATTAGTGTCTGTTTTTCACAGATACCCTCTGGGTGTGACTAACTATAAGTCTTGCATCTGTCCCAGATTCCAATCAACTCCATTTACTTGAGAGGGATGGCTGAGGTGTAATTGGTCCAGGACCCAGTGCTCTGAGGGTGGGCTGCAGCAGTGTTAATGACACAAAGGCAAGATAGATACCTGCATACTGAGTAAACCAATTTATAGCAACAATTATGTCAGCTTGGTATAATAATAAAATCAGCAGCAATAATAGAATCAATGTCAAAATGGTTATTGACATACTTTAAGAACAATGTACCACCCTTAATGACAGATAAGAGATATATAATTACTATAAACACTAAGACAAATCAAATACTGACCTACAGTAAATATCTATTAAAACTTTTACCTCCACTAATAGTAAAACAGTATTCAACATTAATAGCAATAGAGTTAACTATCAAAAGATTTATAAAGCTTAATAGTTATACTAATAAAAACACACTGAGTAGGGACTGGAGAATCAAAAATAAAATTTGAAAAATTATTCAATGGCAAATGAGAAGCAGGAGAGAAAAGTGAGGTAGGGTAGCCCATTACTATGTACAGGTACAAATTTCCTGTGATGGATGTGATCATTATGTATATCTAAACTGTACTAATAAAATTAATTTTATTTTTTTAAAAAAGTGTAAAAGGAAGACAAGAGTAACAGAAAGACTGAACAAGAAAAGAAGAAAAAAGAAAAAAACAGCAAAATTAACAAAATGAAAAGTTGAAAAAAATCAAAGAGAAAAGAGAAAAAAGGAAAGAGGTCCTCAATACCCCCCAAAAAAAAACACAAAAGGAAAAGGGAAAAGGAGAAATCTCAGAGAGAGAGAGAGAGAGAGAGAGAGAGAGAGAGAGAGAGAGAGAGAGAGAGATTGTCTAAAAAGAAATTCTTCCATTTTTTGTTTTGTTTTGGGTGCTGGAGATCAAACTCAAGGCTTTGCACTTGCTGGGCAAGTGCTCTACTACTTGAGCTAAATCCCCAACCCCACTCCGTGTTTTTGAACGAGTGGTTTCTCTCTAAAATCTGTAGTCTTAGAATCCAAAAGGTCAGTTTTTTTCTGCCAAACTGTAAGGCCTGTGAGTTTGTGATGTGATCTTTCTAATCCACAGGCCCCTCTGTCTGTTTACCCCAGATTGTGCCAATTGCTCAAGCTGAGGCGTGTCTTTGCTCATGTTGACATATGAGAAACACAATCAGCCCTCTGGTCTCTGCTCGATGTAGGCTGTGTTGCAGGGGTACAAGCAAACTGTTGGACTTAATGCTAATACTTTCAGATCTAGTCTCCACTGAAAGTCACACCTGCTGGGTCTGGTTTCTCCTATGAAGGCCAAGGCCTGTGTCCTGGGTTATGTCAGTTCTTGACCCGAACTGACATAACCCAGGAGGTCTATGTCTAGTCAGCCTCTCTGTGGCTCACTCCCATGGCTATCTTTCACCCACTCACTATGGGAGGGTAACACTGGAAGCAGTGAAGTAGAGTTGTTCTGACCTTGTTCTGTGGTTCAGTTTTAAACAATCCCTTCCCAAACTGGTGCCTGGTTAAATTGTCTCTGGCAATATGGTGGGTATTACATTGGGTTCCTTCTTCAGCTCCAGCCTGCTGTGAAGGAGTCATTTTCAGAATAAAACCTCATGCCATTTTTGTTGTTTACAGCAGTTCTAAGCTTTTTGGGTTGTCAGCACTGCTGGTAAAGTCTATACTTTCTCTCTGGGGCTGCTGACCCTTTAGGCTTACCTTCTCTTCCCAGGCATTGGCTTTGTCCAAGATGAGACAATTAATTGCTGCCTCTCCCACTCCATGCTAAGTGGACACAACATAAAGATGGCTTGGGTTCAGAGTTGGCAGATGTTTGTGGCCAGGTTATGGAATCCATGAACACAGAGTTGGTAGGAGACTAACACACAGCTGCTGCATCGTCTTGCAGCAGGGGTGCAGCTGCTGTGACCTGTTATCTCCAATTGCACAGAAAGGATAGAGAAAGATAGGCCATAAAACAAGTATTAACAAATATTAACATTGTTGTCCCTTAAATTCCTGGATATCCTTGATCAAGCCATACCAGAGCCTTTGAAAAGGGTGTTGACAATTATGGCAAATATTTAAATTTTTAAAAACTTATTGCAGTAAAAAACATTGCCGAATATGTGTGTCCAATTTATTTCACTTAAACTTATGGTCTCAAGATGCATCCATTTACCTAGAAATATCTCAAGCTCATCATTCTTTATGGTATGGTAGCATGCCATTGTATAAAAAAAAAAATTTTCTTTATCCATTCCACTGTTGATGGGCATTTAGGCTGTTTCCAAGATTTAGCTATTACAAACTGTGCCGCTATAAACATGGGTGTGCATATATTGCTGCAGTATGATGTTTTTAATTCTTTGGGGAAGATGCCAAGAAGGGGAATAGCTGGGTCAAATGGAACCTCTAGTCCTAGCTCCCTGAGGAATCTCCACACTGATTTCCGTAGTGGTTGTACCAGTCTGCATTCCCAACAGAGAGAAACTGAAAGTGTAAATAAAGACTAAAATGTATTATATTGGGAAAGGGAAGAAAATGTTCCAAATGTTCCAAATGGGAAAAGGAACAAGGGAGGGGGAGGGGAAAAGGAACGGAGGGACAAGAGAAATAAGAAATGGAAGGACAAAATGGAAACAGAGCTTTTGTAAATAAGGAGGGAGGAGGGGGCGAGAGGAGGGGAAAAAAGAAGCAACAAGATATGTCATGTACAGGTACAAATCCCCCACAATGAATGTTAGCACTATGTATATCTAAAATGTACCATTAAAATAAAATTAAATTTAAAAAAAGTAAGAATAAAAAAATTGCCATGAATAATAGAATAAGAGTTATCAAAGTACGGGGGAGTATTTTGATGAGAATTAATGGCACTTTCTCTTTTACTGTAATAAATATTTTTAATTTAAACGTTCAACACGTTTTGAACATCCATTGTTGATCAACTGTTTATAGCAATTTTTATCAAATAAAAGTTTATATTGTGTCCTCATTCAACTTATTTACTGGAACTGGTGACTTCTGACTGTTTTCCAAAGTCAAAATGACCGAGAAAGGGAAGCATTGTGAGTGAATTTGGAACATCAAGGCAGCCACGACAGCGCAGCTATAGACACTCATGAAAGGGGCTTTTTGAGAACTACTTCAGAAACTGTCAAGAATGAAACTGTCAAGGGACGTGTTTGAAACAAGGAAGAAAATTTGGGGGGATATTAATGGCAATACGTCCTTTACTGTAGTACATTTTAAAAAGAATCCAATATTAATCATATTTTCTGATCACATAGATGTTTTGATATAGAGTTGGGAATTACAGAGAATAAGATAAGGAAGGAAAGACAGAAATAGATTAGAGGGAAGAAATTAAGTTGAGGTAAAATATGGGGAAAGAGAAACAATGGGGAAACTGTTTGAGGGGGAGTTGGGAATGAAGAAAGAATTAAGGTGTGTTATGTACAAGTACCATCTCCTCACAGAGCATATAATCTTTATGTACTGCATAAAGATAAAAACTAAAAATATAATTTGAAAATAAAAATTTTTAAAAAAAGAATAATGAAGGTGAGTCTGAGAAAAAGAAAGTTGTGTTTCTATAGATTATATATGTCATTGACAAAGAACTGCAAATTGAGAATTTGAGTTTTTTGACATAATTTCACCATTACTAAACCAGGCCACGTGGATTATATACATCACTAAATTTGTGCATCTAGCAATTCTGTAGACACTACAATATGACAGAAGTTAATATGCAACTAAACGTTCATATTAAGGAAACATTAAACGTATAAAGTAAACATTAATTTTCCTTTGATTATTTGAATCATTTTTGGCTTTTTTTATACAACTAATGAAAAATTTCATGAGTCTGGCAATTCTTCATTTACTATTCCTTCTCCATGTTTTTTAGACATATATATCTGTTCGAAAGTTTGCAAATAAATATGAACCCTCTGCCTTTACTACAAGGGACATTTAGAAAGTATCTGATGGGAGGCAAAATGATTGTCAAGATTGAAATAGATAAATTTGATCCATCATGTGTAGCCCATTTAACATAAACAAAATCAGAATTTAAATCAGAGTTGCATGGCTGGAGAAGTCACCCAGTGGTAGAATGCTTGCCTACTATGTATGAGGCTCTAGGTTCAGTTATACTATTGCATAAAAGTAAAACAAGAGTAAATAGATTAAAACAAATAACTTAGAGTCTGTATAAAAATATTAAGCATGATTAACTTTTTTTTCTGTGACACACATTGATTTGTTTCTGGTTTTCAGCTCTTTTAGGTAACCAGTTATGAACATACTGATACATACTTCACTACTATTTTTAATTTATGGTCTTTCAGAACGTCACCATACTGGACAGTGGCCTAGGTGGCCACATTAATCTTTACCAATTTTTATCTATCAGTAGAATAATTTGGAGTTTTTTATTCTTTGGATTAGTACAAAGTTCTATAATAATATTTGTTTTTAGAGACTTAAGTCATGCACATTGTACGGACTATATTTCTAATTTTTTGCATCACTATCTCTTTGAAGTCCAGAGAATACTTCTGATTGAAACCAACACACACTATCCCAAGGTTGTTATAGCTTCTTCTTTGTCAACTAATTTCTCCCTGGAGCACAAACCTGGGCCTGAAATAACTTTTTTCATTTCTTAAAGGATGAAAATGCGAACAAATCATGTCCAGAATTTACCATGTGTGCTGCTTTTAGGCAAATGAGTCTTTCAGTAATAGAAAAGGTGGTTGAGGCCCCTCATGACTGCTGTATCTTGTCTTTACGTCAGTTTTATGATCAACTTTGGGACTCTAACATCCATCTGGTTGAGTAGCTATTTCCTTGATGATATCATTATACCGCCCTCTCTCATTATTTCCAACTAAATGTCCTCTGGCCTGGTTCAAAAGTTACTTAGCAAGTCTATAGATCTGTTTGCCCCAACACTGTTTATCCTCCCGTCAGAGACCTGTAAATCCTGGACAAGTTAAACTATTTCATCGTTTTTTCCAATCATAAATTTTTCCTTGTTATGGCTAAGTAAAATGTGAGATATCATATTTACTTATGGAATACTCTATATTTAGTACTAATGTTCTTTCTTTTGTTATTTCATCGATGGTGGTGATAAATACCTTTTACCCATTCAAGATAATTTTTCCTGGCTTAATGTTATTTAATAACCCCTTTGCCCAGGTCAGGAATTTGTTGTAAGCTCTAATAAGCAAGACAAGTAGCTCTGAAACATTTTTTATATTGCATATGATATAAGCCATGAATTTTTCACAAGGGTGAAATGTTCCCTATATTTTAAACTTTTACATTCACTTCTCTCCTTTCTATCAAGTAATCCCCTTAAAATATAAGAAACTTGAATGAAATTACCAGATGAATAACATCAATTTTATTTTTAAAACAATTGGAAAATTTCAACAACTAAATATTATTTGAGAAATATTTTACAACTGATTGTGATTGTTTAATATACTATACTCTGGTCAGTCACCACTGAGCATACAGAAACAGTCTTAATCATTTTTATCTTAAGCAAAAAGTTCTGTTTATTAATTCACAGTGAATTAGTAAATTGATCCAGCAGGAAAGTGTACAAGACACTTTAAAATGCCCTGAGAAATATTTATTCTGTTTACATACAGCTAACAGAGAATTGTGTTTCTACTGTCATCTAAGACTGAGAGCTGCTGAGATGCTTAACTTCTATTTTTATTGAACTTCATTTTCTAAAATATATACAAGTTAGAATTAGTTGAATCCAATAAGCTTGCATTTCAGTGGGAAAAGATTCTGTTTTCAAATTTCATAAGGAATATGTTGCATGTAATAAATCCAGAAATCAAAATGAAGACAGTGACAGATAATGCAAGTCAGCCTACATAATGCCAATTTTAACTTTCTTTTCCCAGACTTTCTTGTTTGGGGAAGATGGAAAGAGAATTATGTAAATGCCCAGGCTCCTTTACATATAGACATGGCAATGGGACACAGTTCTTGACAACAGGATACAAGCAGGAGAACCAGGGGATGGTATCTTTCTCCTAGTTCCAGAATCGGTCTCCTTTGTGTATACTTTTTCTTTTGTTCTCCAAATTTCCTTTGTTCCTTCATGGAACCCAGGAGAATATTAACTCTTGTTTCTATTTGGCTGAATAAGCTCCTGCCAGACCAGACCTCCATGAAATTACAATCATTAACTCTGGGAAATAAAGGCCACAGATTGTGGAAGCGAGTTGATCCTGGAATCAAAGGATTAGTGTAAACTGAGTTAAACATTTTTGTGACATGCAGCATGAGGACTGTGAACAGTCATGCCTTTGTGACAACTAAAACTCTACTCAAAATTACGTATAGACTTAATAAACTGAGAAACCAAGGGAAACAAGGGAAATTTTTCAGAAAAGATATATCCAGACACAAGGAGTCTCACATTCTGTCTGTGTACTAATCTAAATTCTATGCCTGATATCTGATGAAATGTGCACTGGGCAGAACACAAAAAGTCCAATTAAAGAGGAAAAAATAGAAATTACATTTGCTGATTTAAATATTGAGCGCACAGTTTGAGCCCAACCAAGTTAAGTGCCAGCTAACAGAAATATCAACACTTCTCAGAAGATAATAAATGTACAAAGACTATCCATGATGTAACATTCACATTATACACATTAGTCACATTATACAATCCTAAATCCACTAATATAAAATGTGCAGAAAATGTTATTCATTCTTAAATTTTAAAAAATAGAGAGAAAGCCATGAAGTTGACCTTCATATAATTCTAGTTTTGGAGTTAGTAGATAACATTCTTTTTTCTTTTTGTAGTGATGGGGATAGAATCTAGGTCCTTGAACATGCTAGGCAAATGCTCCAATACTGTGTTTTACAATAGCTCTCATAAATTAAAGGAGATAAATGAAAATACAATTACAGTGAATAAAAAGATAGGAAACATTAAAAAAGACACTAAAAATAATAAAAGTTCTAGAGCTGAAAATTGTATCTGAAAAAATACTTAATCACTGCATTAAAGTTGTTTTTAATTAGGCCAAAGACAACACATATTTTCTGGGTAGATTTAAGTCTACATAAGTAACAAAAGTTTGCAACACTATTTAAACATTTAGATTTAAAAAGCTGTACATTTATCGAAGAACGCATTCTATATATGTACTAAATAATATGTTACATATTACATTTATATTATAGTATTACATATCATGATGCATTATATATTTTTCAAACATTTGTTAATGTGAATGAATGTGCACATACATAACTATAATATGTAATACACAGTGCATATATATGTTATATGGTATATAAGCTATGGTACATATGTAATATGCTATATGTATGCTTATACTCACATGCCAGTGCACGATTTAAAAAGCAGATCAAGAGAGACATTGTGAAGCCCGGGATAAGGTTACAAGCTATCAAAGAAATCTTCTGAAAAGTTGTCATATTATATATAATACATGCTGTAACATAAAAATATACAATACATTATATAAGCTTTAACCAATGTGTATGTGTACATATATATAAAATGTAGTATACATGAAACTTTTGTCTTCAGCCTTGCTATCAACAAATAAGCTCAATATTATTTTACAAAGACAAATTATGAAAATGGAAATATCTTCTAATATATAAATACAAGTTATACTAGTTTAAATCATTTTGACAAAGAGAAATTTGTGAGTTTTTGTTCCTTGCTAAGAAAAAGCCAAAGAACTATTTAGTTCATTATAATATGACATACTAAGTATGTGCTGAAATGTTTTCTTGCAGTCTAAGTCCACACAAATGATAAAACTGCACGGAGAAATCAGAAGAACTGTGGTTAGTGCATTGGTAATTATGGAAAAGGAAACACAGATTGAAGAGAAAATTTGGTTGAGAAAATCATCTAAGACTTTTGTTAAAAAGTATGAAGGAATTTCAAATAGATTTCAATACCAAAAGTAGTAGCTTTTGAAAGCAAAGGGTGCTCAGTGCTAATTGCAAATGTGGCAGTTTGTAGAAACATAATTGGCATCCTTGCTTTGATACTGACATATCCACTCATACATTCATCTCCTCTTTTCATCAGGCACTATGAGGGAAGAAATATAAAGGTGCATGGCAATAGCAGTGGAAGAGATCTGGCTGTTTATTTTTAATGTATGGAAGAATAAAATAGACAGGTACATATCAATAAGCATGAACATGTGAATGTAGTGCATGTCTCCTGAGAAATACAAGATTAAAAATTTAGCCCAAGAACAACTAGAAAATAGGAATATGTCAGAAATCATAGTCAAAAATTGAAATGCTTCCTTAAATTTTATCTTCTAAAAAGCCACCAAGCTCAACTTTTCAAAATAGAGATAGATCTATTCTTTTAAATTTACACTTTCTGGGCTGGGGATTTAGCTCAGTGGTTAGAGTGCTTGACTAGTGAGCACAAGGGCCCGAGTTTGATCCCCAACACCAAAAAAAAAAAAAAAAAATTTACACTTTCTTTGAAGGCAGAGTATCATGATAAGTTAGTTACCGTATTAATTATAGACTCTAACTTTTCCTGTAATACCTGAAATAGGTATGGACAATTCAGGAAGAGAAAACTGTAGAGCAATCTAATTTAAGAATATGAAATAGAGCATGGGAAAATGAAGAAAACAGAAATTCTAAAAAAAAAATACATATGTATGATCAATGACATAAGAATATTAAGACAAATAAATGATTGTAAAAGAACATTCAAACACTGAAAAAGAAAAATGCCAAAGTGAGATATGAGCAAAGCATACCAAAAATCTGTGCATAGCAATAAGACAATTATGAGGAGAGCAAACTTACAACTCATATCTGATATAAACATTAGAAAAAGGAAAATAAAGAAGAGGCAATAATCAAATGGTGAAATTTTTAGAACTAGAAAAGGAAGAGACTTCACATTAAATTGTAACCACATTCTAAAGTCTCTCATAGGTAGAATGAAAACAAAACTAGCAAATGAACCTGAGATTATATTTTTAAAAGACAAACAGTTCTATTGTTTTAAAATGAAGCGTGAATGATTAATAATTGAAAAAAGGCAATCTATCAAAACATATTGTTTGTAATTTCTAATCTATCCAACGAAACCTAAACAGCATGGAAAAAAGCAACATGGAAGAATTGCAGTGGTGCCCAGGAAAAAAGTAACAAATCCATAATAATATTAAAACATATTAATACAGTTCTTTCAGAGGCAGGTATACCGTGCAGACCCAATTGATAAGGCAATAAAAGATGGTATGAATAATATAACTAGTTTAATTTTACATATCTGAACTACTACATTTACATAGAACCCTGTACTAAGACAGCATGCATTGTTTCCAAGAGCACACAGAAAGTTAAAGGAAATTGTTCATATCGCAAATGCCAAAAGATATGTGGACAAATCAAAATTCTTGACCAAAATGAAGTTACAATTTCATAATAAAAAGTGAGTACTCTCTCAGAAAGTAAGATTATTACGAATGAAATGTAAAGAGCAAAAATGTCTTTGGAAAAGTTCATGGAATGAAGATGATGTATAGTGAGAATTACAACACAGAACTAAATGATGAGAAGCTCTGACGGTAAGATCTCTGTTAGGCAGCCAATATATACTATGATAAGATGTATACTCTTAAGTGTGTATAAAGAAATAAGAAATATTCGATTTAATGAGCTATGTTTTCTCAGGCATTTATAAAATAATGATGAATGAGCAACGCCTAAAATGTTAGAAAGACAGAAGTGTACGAATTAAGGAAATAGAGAAACATTTTCAAAAAACAGCTTTTGGAAGAACTACTATCAAAACTTTTTTTCAATATTAATAAAAATAGACAAGATAGCACAATTAACCAACTTTAGAAGTTAACGAGATTATAAGTAGAAATAACAATGAAGGTCATTTAACAACCTACTGAAAAGAGGACAGATTAACCAATTCACATTTGGGAAGATAATAGAAAATGATATCTATTCTCCACCCCAATCAGTTTTTAATTTAATGCAATTCCCGTGAAAATACCAGTAAGACATTTTATGAAATTTTCTGGGCTATTCCTAGAATCTAAATGGAAGAGGAAAGTTAAAGTAAAACATAGAGCCAGAATAATATTAATAAGAGAAATAAGAACAGGGTCTTGCTTGAAAGACATCAAGCCTTGCTATAAAACATCAGTATTTAGAACAATGTAGTACTAGGTGAAAATTTATTCACTTTACCACATTTTAGAAATTTATGTAATAAAAATAATCAAGGATCACAAGTTGAAGTGACTTGTTCAAGTCTCACAGTGATTGGATAACAGATTAAAAACCAAAATTCTGGTGTCCTGAATCCCAAGCCTGGGCTGACTCCCACTTGTTAAACTAGTATTACAAATAAGGACAGTCTAGGTGTTCAGTGGTAATAAGCAACTCCAAATCTTAAAGTCTTAGACAAGGTATTTGTTTTTCTTGCTCAGTTTGTATGTCTGATTGGGTCAGTGTTGAAGTCAGCTCCTTAGACTCACTGAGAGACCCAGGACCACGGAGGCTCCATTATTCATAACCAGACTCTCTGGAGTCTGACCTCATGTGTCACTGCACAGGGGTCAAGGAGAACTGCCCAGTCCCAGAGAAGTATTGTCACCTCTACCCAGTCAGTGGTACACAGCAGTTCCCTGCATGTTTAATTGGTGAGAGCTTATCACACGGCCCTGCCTGACTACAGAAAGACTGGGGGGTGTGGAGACCCATGTGTCTGGGAAAGAAATAGGTGAATGTGGATCAGTCTTGGATTATACTTTCATGTAGCAAAGTGAAAATAACCATGAATTGCTCAACTGGTGATAGATATATGATTCTTTCTGTCCCATTGAGGCTTTGAGTTTTTTAATGTATTCTGAATATCTGTGTCTGTACACACACCCTAGGACTTGGACAATAAACCTGTGACAATGAAAATTAAATCAGCGTGTTTCGCCAACTCTGCTTATTGAAGAGTACAGTGTTCTCTAAGACTAAAATGATAAAACAAAGGAGGAGGGTTGAAGCAATGGCTTGGGGGCTTGCCCATTAGGGGAATCTTCTTTATTTTTGGAGGAAAACACGACAAATCCTCAGTTCACAAAATTGTAACTTCTCGGCTTGAAACTGTTATTTCTGTTTCCTCAAATATTTAGCCTTTTTGAAAATAGAAATGAGTGCCTGTGTCAAAGGAAAATCATTAAAATAAAACTTAAGGAAAGGAAAAGTCTGAAACAAAAGGACAATTTGAAAATTCATAGAATGTATTTTGTTCTCTTTTCAAAAGAAAGTTTTTCCTTTATTTAAAATAATTTATTGAAAACAAACGCAGAAAATGTATTTCAAATGTTTTTACTGGTATGATTATGATTAGTCTGTATAATTTATACCAGGAGGACAAAGTCAGCCAACTCTTTAGTCAAGATTAGTAAGTAATAAAAGATATTCTGAAAATGGTCTTTAAGTCTACTATTGTATCAAACTGTAAAATATAGATTACTCCTTGAATGAAGAACTTAAAATTTTAGCATTAGACTTAAACAAAAAATTCCCCAATTGGAAATCATGTCCTACCAATAGCTTCAATTTATGAACATCATATCTGGATGTAATAGCTTACTGTGCTGTTATTAATATATCAATACAGTCAATGCCACGGAAAAAGCCCCTATGGCTTATTCTCAAATAAAAAGTAGATTATAAAGACGGGGAATTGATTATAAAGTAACATGTAGTCTATAATCATATATGCTAATATATCTATGGATTTATGGATATGTATGCATAAAGATTGGCAAAGCATCAAAGTGATGGCAGTTTGGGTGGTAGTATTTTGGGAGATTTTTATTTTGTTTCTTTTTGACATTGATATTCCTCCCTTTCCCCAAATGTTTCTATACATTTTGTAAATGTATATTCATCTCAAAAAGATAAAAAGAAACTTTATAGAGCAGAGTTTGAGAAAAAGTTGCACATTTAGTCATATTGTTTTCATATGCTAGATATTGGCCTACAGCTGGGCTTCCATCAAGATTTAAGCAGTCTTTTAAATATTAACTGTACACACACACATACACACACACACACACACACACACGTCTTTTTAAGGTATGGAGAACAGTTAAAAAATGTAGATGACTATGTCTCCTTAGAGATGGGTTGAAGTTCTTTTATTCGAACAACCTATTGAGAGACCTTTTAATATCATCTCATGGTCAAGAAACCAAGTACATTATTCTCAGTTCTGAATAACATGGTGATCTTTGTATTCCTCTGTGTGAAAAACAAAACAAGACAAACAAACAAACAGACAAAAAAACAGTGTCCATCCTACAGGAAATGTGATCTCAGAATAGTAATTTAAGAGAGAGTGGATCACCAATGGTGGTCTGGCACATGCTAGATTATATTGTGTATCATTCCTGTGCTTCAGTAGTGTAACATTTCCCAACATATTTTCCAGGCACTTTTGTTTCCTTTCTGTCCCAAGTTTAGGCAAGGTTTTTAAAAATCTAAACTACCCTTTGTGAGTTCCGTGGGAGACTGCGACTACGTCATGCAGAAGCAGTCCTGGGAGTGGTAACATGGCCCAGGTGGAGGCGCCTGAGGCTGGGTGCCCCGCCTTACCCTGCTCTGCAGTCCGAAAGGGGTCAGCATCTGTGCTCTACTGCCAGCCTCGCCCTCGCCCTCCTCAGCCACAGGGAACAGCCGAGTTTCTCAGGGAGCAGGCGCAGAGGAAGGAACACAGTGCTCTGGGATCCAGCAGGGGAAAACTCTTAAGCACTAAGGATGTTTCTGACAATGGGACACCTAGCCCAAGAGACGGTGAAAAGAAATACACAATTTAATCAGCAGCCTTTCTTGTTTTTGTTCAGACCCTCAGTGACAGCTTTTCTTAAACCTCTTTTAAATTATTTCCTCCCTTTCCTTTTTACTGTCCCTCCTCTGATTCAGATGCATCTCAATGAAAGTATGAAACGTTCATTTTTAGGGAAATTCCTTGTTTGCATTTGCAGAAAATCATCACACTGTGCCTGTGCAGGTCGGTGTTCATTTGTGGTCTGCCCGGGAGAAATCGAAGAGTTCACGAAGACAGTTTCTTATACTGCGCACAGCTTACTGCAGAGGACACATAGCTGCCACCCAGGGATCTGTGCCATCAGAACATTTGGTTTCTAGTCTCCCAAGTCTTCTTTGTTTTTGATCGTGACATTTCTTCATGCTCAGATGCATACGTGATGTAACATTCTTTGTTGATGTTCTGAAATGTGTTTTGGAGTTATTTTGGCTTAGCACGAAATAAGAATGGGGCTCTCAACTTTTCTTGTTGAAATGTTAATCTTGATTTCTTTTCCCCCTATCTTCTTCCCTTGCCTTTCTTTACTGTGCATATTTGTAAAGCTTTAAACCCAAGACTGATATTTAATAGACCCTAGACAGTTTTGTCGGAAACAGGGCAAATGAGATACCTCTCCGGGGCATTTGTGGGCTTTATTGTGGTGGGGGAGTATGCTCTACAGAGGAGCTCCTCCCAGCCTAATTGTGGAGGGATGATGGAAGTTCAACAGCATGGAAATTCTGCTTCTCGCTTCAGCTGAAAAGGTGCTTATAAAGGTAGCTGGGCTATTCTAGCAATTTGCCTTATTTTGAAAATCCAATTTGGAAGCTTCATTAAAGGGCACTAATTCAGTGTCTTAAGGGAATGCGTGTTTAAAGGAGCTTGTCAACAATCTTAGATGTTTGCCAGTGTGTAGGTGAGCTCAACTCCCCAAGCTGGGGTTACCTGGTTACCTGCATGTTCCTCCGTTTCAAACACGATGCCAAATAAACTCAAAGCCTTCAGATCAAGAGCAAAGGTGCCCCTGCTAAAATCCTCCCTTTTCCAACTCCCATCCCTAAAGTTGGGGTGCATTTGGTGCACCATCTACCACTGACACTGTGAATCTGGCACCTAAAGGTCCAATAGGATAACGACGATTTTAGTAAATTCGTAAGTACTGCCAAGGGCTATAAAGAGTTGTAACTGTTTCAATTGTTTAAGGAAATTCAAACAGTTTCTAAATGCCTGGAATAGTAATTTATTGCTCACTGCCTGCCTAATATTCCCCAGAGTAAATTTCAGTCCCACACTGGGACACGACATTTTAAAACTGGATAGCCAAATGTTAATTATCTACATGGCCTCAAATAAACTCCAGCCTTTTCCAGTTCCTAGTAGGCTGACAAAATATTATGAGAAAAGGTAGGAAAGTTAAATGAAGCAAATTAATGTCATTCTTCTTTGGGATATTTCCTTTTTTTCAAAAAAATGATTATAATCTCTGGGATACTGCACTAATTTTTATCATCAGGTTTGTACACAATTAAGACATGGAAACATTTGGCTTTCTTCTTCCACATAATCACTGGAGTTTGTGATCAGAGTACTGATTGAATTCTCCCTCCACCCATTCAATGGTTATAATTTCTAATCCACATTATAGGATTGAGTTACTTTTATTTTAGTGAATTCTGGAGTAAAATCTAATTTGTTGTGGAAAGACTGTGTTTAGAGCTAGCTGCTGTGGTTTCCCATTAATGGATTACCCACCCTCCATTCAGTAGCTGATGGGGTGTGGCCCCTGTCCAAAAGAAAACACTGATCCTTTATTCCTGTGGTCTCAGTTTTATGGATTTATGATGCAGAACAACTTGACACAATTTCTCGTTAAGAAAAGTGAGTTTTATAAGCCATGATTTAAGAAAAAGGAGAGGGAAGTGAAGGAAGAACACTTTGAAGAATTTTCCTTTAAATTCCATGTGGCTGGAAATTACTTAAATGCTTTTGGGGATGACTAAGGAGGAATGATACAGACACAGATCAAGGTAACAGACTTGATTTCTTCAGGTTTGGTGTGTGTAAAACCCAATTGACTCAGCAAGGACTGAACCCCAAGGGAGAACACTTCTAATAGTTGGAAAATAATTAGCAATTCAGCAAAGGCAAGTATAACTTTATTTGCTCTATTTTATAGCATTTTTCTACAAGTACATATGTAATTTATGATTTATAATCTACAGTTTAGCATGTATGAGCCTGGCCACACAACTGTCTATGGAAATCATTTTTTCTGTTAACACTGTGGAAGGTGCATCTCTCAATAAATCTGTATAATGTCTGTCATTAGGAGCGTGTCAATAAGTAAAAGTAAAATGATGCGGTGTTTTCATGACACGGTTTATGCTAGTTATGTGTTGTCTATTCATGAGGTTGCGAACTGCAGATGGTAGAAGTTAATTTTCTCTTCTTCAGTTTATCGCGGGATGGGGCTTTCATTGCACCAGATCCACGGTTATTGTGTCTCCATTTCAGAAACCAAATTGTGGGATATCGCCACAGTGAGCGTTGGCAGTTCCATGAAGGGGTGTACAACTATAATTTTGCTGCACATTAATAATAACCTGGCAAAGCTGCCCAGAATCAAATGCCTTGCTCACAGCTGGGGGGTATATATAACTGGAGTGGTCTATCTTGGCTGGTGACCTATAATGCTGGAAAAGCAGGTTCTGCAGTGGCTCAGGAGGAGTGGGTGGCATTCCAGAAATTTATTCACTCTCTTTCACTATTCGCTGCTTTTCTGGTTTTTTTTTCTTTTTTTCTTTTTTTTTGGGGGGGGGGGAGTAGTGTGACTGAGACAAGGAAAAATAAAAAGAATTACAGATAAGAAAAAAATAGTATATCTCCAAAATAAAGGGTAGTATCAACGCTTTTACTTCTTCAGGTGTCAACTCTGTTCCCTGCCCCAAGCCTTACCCTGCCCCCCACCCTGCCCGGTGCCGCGGCTCCTCAGTCATTCTCCACCAGCGCTCGCGCTCGCGCTCGGCGCTCAGGTGGGCAGCGGTCTGGGCAGTCGCCCACAGGGAGGGACTTTAGGTCTCGCTCAAAGCCGCAGCCCAGAATCTCCCAGAGCTCGGAGGCTACAGCTTCTTCCGGGCGGGGTGAGGTGTTATCCCGGCAAGTGAGCGCCTCGGGAAGGGAACTGAGCGAGGCGTCTTCGCCAAGTGTCCGCAGGAGTGCGAGCACCCGCGAGAGAGGTACCCGGAGGGCTTGGGCGCGGGCCGGGGACGCGCGCCGGCTGGCTGGGAGCGGGGGCGGCGTGGAGGGCAGGGGCGACGTGCCAGTTTTCTGTCTGATTAATGATGCTCACGCTCGGCGCGTGGCTCACGCGCTTTGTCTCCGGCCTCGGGCTGGCGGAGAGCGGCCGGGAATGGGTGGCGCGGCCGGCGCGCGGCGCGCGGAGCAGGTGCGGGCCAGAGGGGCTCAGGGCGCCGCTGGGCAGCCCGCCGCGGCCACCTCCCGGCCGTGGTGGGCCGGGAAACCGGGCTCTCCGGCTCGAGCAGCTGTGGAGCCACGTGCAGCGCGCCGTGCCCTCGGCCCGGGCGGGACCGGACGCACGCGGAGCGGCGGGGAGGAGCTGGGCGCCGCCCCCGAGGGGAGCGCCGACGGGCGGAGGGCCGGCGACCCGGGCGGTCGGCGGGCGACGAGGGAGCCGGGGACCGAGCGAGGCCGGCTGCGTCTGGGTGGCACTGGCAGAGCGAGGACAGGTGGGGAGCAAGGAGACTGCCCTGCCTGAGGAGAGGACAGGGACACGGAAGGCGGGGGGCAGAGAGAGAGAGACAGAGAGAGAGACAGACAGAGAGAGAGGAGAGAGGAGAGAGGAGAGAAGTGCTCCCTCCCTCCAGACGCCCTCCCCTGACCGGCGAAGTGGCCGGGGCACAGAGTAGGAGCGAAGCTGCAGGCACGGAAGACGGGAAGAGAGACCCTGCACCCTGCATTGCTGGGTGGACCGCGGAGCGCGGAGGGACGGACAGACTGACGCCAGGACTGGCAGCCGGCGAGAGTGGGAGCTTCGAGAGCAGAGCGCAGAAGGCTCGAATCCGCGCGCAGCTGCCCGACTGACTGACAGACGGCCGGACGGACAGACGCGCAGACTTCGGGAGGAGCTGGCGGGAGGCGAGGGCTGCGCCACTCTCGGCAGCCGGCCGCCAGAGGCTGCGCCGCGCCCTC